>QKYT01000839.1:15968-28335 GCA_003550305.1 Glomus cerebriforme | reverse complement strand
TTTTTTATAATATAATTTGAAGATAATATAATTTGAACTTTAAGTTATTTGTTTTTTTTTTTAAAAAAAAAAAATATTTTTGTGTTTTTTCTTATATATATGTATATGTATATATATATATTACAAATATTTCATTAAAATAGAAAATTTTTTTGGCTTCTTTATATATTTTTTTTTCGTTGAAAAAAAAAAAATTTCGAACGATGATTTTTTTTTTTTTATTAATAATTGATTAACGTAAAACAAAATTTCGGAAGGAAATTTTATATTTAATTTAGGACGAAAACCGCGCAATATTTATAGATAATTGATTCAATGATTTACTTTATCGAATATATATGGAAATGGCATGACCTTTTCATTTTGTGTTCGGTAACAGGATCACCTAATTAAGTTTAAATACATTTCATTGTCTGGTTTTCTTCTATATATATTATTAAGTAATCACATACTATTTCATCGGTATTGTTTTATTATTGTTAACTTTCGGCCAATAAACCCTGTCCCATGATTTTTTTAGCTATCAAGATACCATATTATTATAGAGTCATAGTTACAAAAAGGGGGTATTTAGAAACATCGACTGATTTACCCAAAGATTAATCGGGAAAAAGAAAAAAAAAAATTTTTTTGACGCCAAGTAAAGATTTCTAGAACTATCATGGTTTCCCAACTTGGCGTTAATATAGCCAAGAAATAATACATAATTACAGTATGTATTTATGTATGCCAAGAGTTGGGGAAATTTCTGAGGGTGAAGATCATACGATCACTCTAATTGGGAATGAAATTGTGATGGCGAGAGGAAAAAAATTTATAATAAAAAAGATGCCGAATATCGGATGATTTGATGAGATAATTTTTTGATTTAAATTTTATCACCGAAACTTTTTTGTTTTTAGAAATAATTATGACGAAACCATAACTGTATTTAATATTCTTGGCGTTTAAATGCCCATTAAACGTTCCGAAATTTTAGTCATGATCTTCGTTGTCATTACTAAATACAATTAGATAAAGCTAAGCCTAAGGCTTATCTGTGTTTACATTACATAGTCAAAAAGAAAAAAAAAAAATTCCAAAATTTGTTTCTAAATTCTTACTAATTATGTTTTTCGTTAGAAAGTTTTCCTTGTCATATTAATTTTGTTGGTTTGAAATGATCTATTAAGGGAATATAGTGAATATTAGATCTCCAAAGTCGATTAAATTAACCTGTTATGTGATGTTATTATACTCCCTTTACTCTTATTCTATTTTATGATCGATATATTGCTTTCCATATTCGGGTTTTAATATTAATTTATTATTATTAAAAACGGATCATCTTTCACATGAAAAAATAATTATGGTGCGTAATGTATTACGATATTAAAAAGATTTTTTTCTAAAAAAGTAATTTATCTCAATTAACTTTACCGATATTTTTTTTTAATTAGGAATCACCATTATACATAATAATAATTTATGATTAATCATAGATCTGCTACGGATTCAACTAAACAAATATTATCACCATAATTATATTCTTAAACATCCCGTTTAAGTTTAAGCATTTTAGTTCCTTAGTTTAAAAAATTTCGGAACTTCCGAAAATCAATTAAAATGTATTATGTTTATGGTTTAATTCAAAAGCGCCAAGAATCCTTAATTGGTTAGTCAACCGGTTATAGGTCAGGATTCATGGAAACCAAAATTATGTAATAACATGTGTATTGAATATCATTAATATAATAAACATAAGTTCTCATGTAATTTCGGTCCTTCAATTTGGCCTTGGCAAAAAAGATGGTGTATATCGATCAATAATCGACGTACCGTATTAATAATTTTTGGAAGTTACTCGCTTCTTCTAGAGAAAATGAAAGAAACTCCAAATTATTTTACGGTATCAAATTTCTATTTTCATTTTAATATATCATTTTTCAAATACGTAATGATATATCAAAAGTATGTTATATACATACCAGATATTGTATAATGCATAATTGTATATATAACCGGATTCACTGCGTTTAAGTTTCTCTTCCTTTAAGGTATCTCAGGTCTCGTTCACATGCTAATATTTCTTTTTGGTGTTTATTCACATAATGATTTATATATAAAAGAAAATAAAAATTAAAAAATTTTATAATAAAAAAATATACCTTCATATCATGAAAATCTTTTCTTTTTTTTTTTTTTTATGAAAAGAAGGTAAATTTATAATGACTTCTTTTTATTAAAAAAATTATCACAATAAAATTTTAATTTCTGATTATTTTTAAGTATATATATAAGAAAATGTGATACCTCATCTTTGATCTTTTCTATCATCTTATTCTCCAATAATATAAATTCGGAATGCACATGCTATAACGCAGGTCGCGTTTGTGGTAGCGCTATGATTGGTGATTATGCTCTTAACGATCTTTTCCAATGTAATTCCGTGGGCTCTATTCCAACTGAAGATTATGGTCTGCGTGATTGCGGATGCATAGTGATCATTATTGTAGTCCTTGCTAAAAAAAAAATGTTATTACTATTATTGTTTTTCTTACATTATGTATTAATGTAAAACTTGTAAAAATTTAATTCGGGCCGACACTAAACTTGGCCCGAGTTAACATAAATGGCTCGTGTTTGGAGGCTCAAAGCATCATTTGAATCAGATCTGATGAAATAATAAAATAATAAATATTGTTTAAATGTTAATTTATTATATTGATCAAATCATTTTAAAAAAATTTTTTTTATCATCATATCATTATAAAAAAAATCTATAATTTGATGATTAAATTAATAAATGTAAAACAAATATCATATCTTAATGAAGAATATATATAAAGACTATACTTTCCTTTTTTTTTCTTTCACTCGAAATCTAAATAAAAAAAGAAAGGTAATTCATAAAAATCAATTTCTCTTGTTAGATTTTTTAATAACATTAACGTTGTTTTATTTTATTTTACAAGATCTATTCGATATTTAGAATAATTTATAACGAAAATAAATTCAAGGCTCTACATTATTTTAAAAGAGGTAAATTGTTTTAAAAAAAAAAATTTATAACGTTTATAAATATGTTTTACTTATATTTCTTATGTTTTTTTTTAAAAAAAATCATTACTTAATATATAGAAAATGGTTTATCCTCGATGTCTCGTCATGATCTTTGCTATCGTGATCTTATTCTCTAACAATGTATATTCTGAATGTAAATGTTACACCATGGGTCGCGTATGTGGTTGGGCTATGAATGATGTATATGGAAACTACGACTGTATTCCTAACCATATCTACCAATGTAACTCGAAGGGTTCTGCTACCACGGAGGATTATGGTCCGTGCATTTGTGGTTGCACCAAAGCTTCGCCTAATCACAATTGTAATAATAGTTGCTATAAAAATGCGAAATCTCATGGTCATTAACAAATATATATATATATATATATATTTTATTTTTATTATTATTTACTTTATGTAAAAGACAAATTTGTAAACTTTATAATAAATATAAACTTACGTCTAAAAAAGTAATTTTTTACCATAAATGTAAATCTTTATAATTTTTTATAATTTTTTCTCGCTAAATATGGGAATTAGTGTCTAATTTTTCATTATACATTTTTAGGTTTAATTTTGACTTTTTTAATCTAATCATTTAATCAAATGCGACAAATAAATACCAATTTTGGCAGTCTTTTTTTTTTTTTATTTTATAAACAATAATGATAATATTTAATTTTAATAATGAACAATCCAACCGTTACTTTGACCACTGATACTTTACAAGATAATAAGGAATCTCTTGAAGGAGGTAGCAAAAAATACTATGGCCGATGCAAAGTATGTGGTAAATTAAATACACATAAATATTGGTGTGTGTCATGTTTTGCAGAACGTTTCAAACAGCAATCCGTTAATTGGACGAGTGGCAATAAAGAAATAGATGAATTTATTCTTGAATTACAAGTTAATGCAACGAATTTTTATCAATTCATTGAGTGGATCCCTTATGAGAAATTTTCTGATGTCAAATATCTTTCCAAAGGTGGTTATGGTGAGGTTTTTACAGCACAGTGGGATGAAGGATATATTTGTGGTTGGCTTGATGAATATAAGGATTGGTACAGAGATAGCAATATAAAGGTTGTTTTAAAAAGTTTATTAAATTCTAAAAATATGACAAAAGAATTTTTACGTGAGGTAAAATATTTTATTATAACAAAATTCGATCGATATTTGTATAAATATATTTATTTATTTTATTTTATTTGATTTTTTTTTTTTTTTTTTAGCTTCAATTTCAAGTAAGATCATATGATTCATCATTAGCTCTTGGCATTATTCGTTGTTATGGAATAACTCGTGATGCAAAAAGTGGTAATTTTATGATGGTTATGGATTACGGTTCTGATGGTAGTCTTAGAAAATATTTAGATATTAGATTCAACAATTTAATTTGGTATAAGAAATTGAATATTCTTCTTGATATAATTAAAGGTATTCGTAATATTCATAGAGTTGGGATGACTCATCGTGATTTGCATGGAGGAAATATTATTGTGAAGAGAAATTATACTTATATTACAGATTTTGGATTAAGTAAATTAGTTGAAGAAGAATTTTCTAAGGAAAAGAAAAAAATTTTTGGAGTTTTACCATTCGTAGCTCCCGAAGTGTTGTGTCAAAGTGATTACACTAAAGCAGCGGATATATATTCATTTGGTATCATTATGAATGAAATGACAACTGGAATACCACCTTACAATGATGTTCCACATGATGGAAAACTTGCATTCCAAATAATTTCGGGTCTTCGTCCAAAAATCAATAAAGATAGAACACCACAATTGATCTTGGACTTGATTGAACAATGCTGGGACAAACATCCTGAAAATCGGCCGACAGCTGAAACTTTACATGATATAATTGAAAAAATGAATGTAGATTGTCAGGTCAATTATACTCAATTATATAAACAAATTCAAGTAATAAATAAGTTCATCAAAGATCAAACTAAATCTAATACCACGATGAGTCCTATCATTTACAAAACACATCCACAGGCCATTTATACGAGTAGATTATTGCTGGAGAATAAAACATTCGTTGCAAACCCTGCAAACCCTGCAGGTAATAAAAAAATTTTTTTTTAAAAAAAAAACAGTTTCTTTCTAATTTTACTAATAAATTTGATTTATTATTGTTCTGTAGATTCAAGTATTACTGGTTTGATTCTTCCTGACGATTCTGATGATGAATCTTATTGAAAATTTTTATTTTTTTTTCGTAATTATGAACATCTTTAGTTTTTCTTTCAGTTATTTTATAAGTATTTATATTTATAATTTAAGATCTATTTGATGATTATTATTTATTTGCAGCAATCTAAGTAGTATAATGTAAATATTGTTTTTACCATTAACTATTGAAGAAAACAATAAAAAATTCATCGTAATATACTTCTTGAACGGAAGTTTTTCTCCTAATAATATCCTTAATTCTTTTAACATATTAATTTTGTTTTAACATTGGCACCAATAACAATAATATAGTAAATTTATAATCTCAAAATAAGGATAAGTATACAAGATTCGAGACTTAACACTGACTTATCCTTATTAGCCGATACACGATCAAAATTATGTAAATTTCTCAAAATAATTTTTTGATCGCGTGTTTCAGGTTATTATTTTTATGGCCAAAGTATTTTGATTATATTTATAGAGGAAATAAAGAGTTTCAAATTAGTAATGACTATGTTCTTGGTTCGCATCAAAGTCTGACATTTTGGTAAACAATGAGTAGGCAGGGGATCATTTAATAGCGTGGCTTACACGCAAAAAAATAAATACAAAAAGCTCGGGATACATGATGATGTTTCTGTGCTAATATATATGATTATACTTATCTTTGCATCAGCTCTTTCTCAACATTTCACTATTAAAAATGCCTAACCAGCAAATATTCTAAAATTGTACGGGATGAGTCAATTTTCTGAACAAAAAACCTAGACCATATTAAAACATTTGCTAGAAAATTTTTTTATGGGGTCTATCCTATCTTCCAATAATCCAACAATGGCCTCCATCACCAAACAACTGATCTAAATTAACTAGTTGCATGCGAAGATATTTAATAAATTATTAATGCACGTAAAAAAAAAAAAAATAAATTTATCCGCCCGCTTGACGTTTTTGCGTAATTCGGCTTCATTTCTTCTTAAGCTAATATGATACTCGTATAGGATATGCCATCTGTGGAATAAAGGAGAAAATACCATTCTGTAGCCATAGTCATGATCCATGCATGTAGATAGTCATATTAATTATAACCTATAGCAAAGAATAATACGCAGATAAATTTTAGACATTGATTAGACAAACAAATTGCATCATATTTTGATATGAAATTCTGACAGCTCGTTACATCCTATCATTTTGAAATTTTCTATATAAATCAATGCAAGAAGTCATCCAATGTTTTCTATAGTGTGGTAACATCATCAAAATTGGTTTAAAATGTGCACTAGCTTATTACACTTATAATAACTTATTATAAGTGTAACACAAAGCTATTCCAACCGCATACCATTTTCCATTTAACTCTGAGTAAAGGATTTTTAATGAACAAGTACCTGCTGATACTATTCTGGAGCTTTTTGTATTTAAATTAATTGGATTAAAATTAAACTAGAATAAGCATTTCTTTTTAAAATTCTTTATTCACTAATATTAGGCAATACTACAAATAATCAATGCTGCTAGTTATAAATAATAATAAATTTATATGTTAAAAATAGTACAATAATCTAAAGGATTTTATTAGGTGTACCACATGTGATTTGGCTTAACGATTTATAGAATTTGCACGAATCAATATTATAGGGCCTTTTAATACTCAATGAGTTAAATTTTAAAATGTCATTTTTGAAATATATATAATAATAAATAATCTACTGCATACAGTGCATACAACCTAGTCCCAACAAAAAAATTTTTAAGCGGCCAAATTTTTTATATTATGTAATACTTAAACTTCATATTTATATAATTTAAGTTATAATTCTTAATTCTAGCCAAAATTATATAGTTAATAACTAAATGAAAGTAATTTTGGCCAGATTTATGTATAATTCTGGTCAGAATAAAATGGCCAAATATTTAATTTAATAGTAAAATATTCCAACTTTGAATTACTACTATTTTATTAAAAAATATTTTACAGGAAATTTAAAAACGTAGTTTTATTAAGCTTAATCTGTTATATTATTATAAGTTTATACTTTATGTTTATCTTTTTTTTTTTAAGTAGTAGTGATTTAACTTTTATCAAATTTTGTTGCTGGGACTAGGTTGTATGCACTGTATAATGTATATTGCTGTTATTAAACACCCTTTTCGAATATAATGCTGGCCAAAGGCATCGTAATGCCAGTCAAATTGGCATAATATAGGCCAGAGATGCTTATTTTCGGAGCTAATATTCATTGTAACAATTTTTTAAAAAAATAATATATTTACGGAAATGAGATTCGTTTCTAAAAACACAGGATTCTCGCAGAACATGATATGTAAATGAACTTTATCCTCAGTTGAATCTGTCATAACAACAAGAATTGCCTTCTTATCAATCATCTTTAGGTTCATAAAGATATTGGTTGTCTATAATATTCATCCAGCAAAGTTATATCATCAACCGGAAGAACTTCCTGTGCTTTTCCAAGTAGGATTGCTTGAGCTTCCATCCATTCTCATTATTATATAGAATCTTTTATTAATTACATATGATACAATATTAGTAGTTTTTGCATACAATGTATTGAGTTGATTTGGTAGAAATCCTGAAGGCTGAAACTTGAAATCCCCTTAAATCCTGAAAAGTTGAAATCCTGAATTAAATAATTCTGAGATCCAAAAATACCAGAAATAAAAAAATTCATAATCCCGAAAATACAAAAGTCATAATTCTTCAGAGTTCGGACTGGGTCATAATCGGAGGTGAGGAAAGTTTCGACTCAGAGTTAGCTTCAGAGCTGAACATTGAGCCAATCTGAGTAGCTCAAGCGGAATGATAGGTTTCAGTCTGAGTTGGATCAGAAAGAACAAAAAAAAAATAATAAAAGAATAATGAGAATTAGAGAATAAATGATCAGAAATAAAGAGAATGAAAAGGAATAAAAAGAATTGAAGGAGAATAGGTGAAAACAATGATAGGGGATGAAAAGGGAATGAAAATAATGATGGAGACATGAAAAAAATGAAGAGCACCAAGTAAAACATGAAATAAAGTTAATAAAGGATATTAATAATCAATTTTGCTAGACTTAACAAAATGTAAGAAATGAAAAAAATAACATGTCTTAAAAAAACAACAATAAAAAAATGAAAACATATAATAGAAATGAAATTTCAAAGTGAAAGGTGAAAACAAGAAAAAGAAACATACTGGTACCAGTTTTGGTAAGTTCAGTTCTGAACTTCACTTTGAACCAGTTATTGGACTAGTTCTATCAGTTCGGCTTGCTCTCACCTGTTCCATCTCGCAGAACTTTCATATTGGAACTGTCTTTGATTATTAAATATAAGATTATATAATTAGGTTTAATAAATTTGCATTAAAATGTGAATTATATACTGTGTGAAATCACCTGGGTGCGTGATGATTTCGCCCAAAGGAGGAGGTTATTTCACATTTTCACCTGGTAGCATAGCCATGCTTGCAAATTTTTTAAATTTTCGTAGTTTTTTTTTTTTTGCGCTCTTCAGACACCAAATTTAACAGTTAACCCAGATGATTATATAAATGCGGTCTCAATTTCCAATTTTAGCCGGCATTAACGATTTTACTAGAATTAACGATAATTTTGGCCAAAATTGTGATTTAATGATCTCAATCAAACGAATGTTGCGTCATAATTTTATTAAAGTAAACTGACTTTTATGTTTCGTTTTATTTATAATGAAATTTATAAATAAAGGGAGAGATCGATCGACAGTTGTCAGTTTGGTTATAAATATTACGTCAGATGAATTTTAAATTTGAAATTTAAAAGATTTTCAGGATTATGAAATTTGAAATTTCGGGATTATCAATTCGGGATAGAGGCCTGCATTAGCCCTAATTTCATAACCCAGACCCGGCCCAGACTTATAAAATTCCAGCCCGGCCCGGCCCGGACCGGGATTTCTTAATATAATGTAGTGGTTTTGTAATTTATTTAATAAATAAATTTAATCATAGCTATTTTGTAATTTGAAATGACTTTTTTATGTTAATTAATCAATCTGTTGCGCAATAAAATTAGTGCCGCAAGGCGCAACATTTGATGATCCCGTTTCAAAATTTATTACAAACAATTAAACTAATAAATGACTTACAGCTAATTTCATAATGTACAGGACACTTGACAAAATTTTTGCCGAGAACTTGCCGGGTTGTCGGGTTGTCGGGTTGTCGGCAATTTGAAAAATAATAATAAGCACGTGAAAATAATTTGTTTGGTGTAACCTGTAACACATCAAAATTGAAGAGATGTCACGTGTTATTTTGCAAATATTGTTATTTTTCAAATTGCCGACAACCCGACAACCCGACAACCCGGCAAGTTCTCGGCAAAAATTTTGTCAAGTGTCCCGTACATTATGAAATTAGCTGTAAGGTTCTTTAATTCTTTTTTATTTAATAAAATTAAACTCTCTAAATAAACAATATATTATTTTAATATTCAATTTATTCAATTTATTTAGTTTATTTAAAGTAAATTCAGAAACTACAATTTATTAAAATTGTTTAATTTCTGCCTATCTAAATTTCGGCTCAATTTAACCGTGAAATTTTGGCTAGAATTAAGGAGTTATAAAAATCCGGGTTTACATTTTGAACCCGGACCCGGCCCGGAAAATTTATGAAAAATTAAATGCCGGCCCGGACCTGCCCGTTGCAGGCCTCTGTACAGATTTCGTATTGAACAAACGGCTATGTATCATCCGAATTAAACAATCCTGAAATTAATAATCCTAATTATATTCGAAATGAAATTTCGGGATTATTAACTTTTTCAGATTAGTGTCGGATCTTGTATTAAAGGTATATATCACTGTTTCATGCACTGGTCGAAGTGACATTAGTGTTCCAATCCCGTTTACCCGTATAACGGATCTAAACTCTGATAAAATTTTCGTATCATATGCAAATAGCAACCAATTTTTATTATAAAAAGATGATGGATTCGTTTGCTCTGAAAAGTTAAATCATACAAGAATTGTATTCACTAAAAATCTGTAAAATTATCAATAATCACTCACAAAGAAATATTTACAAATTATCTTCACAGACATCATGAAACAATTTATTTTTGCATTCATTTTATTGGTTTCGCTTTCCGCGATCAATGCTTTACCTACTGGTACTACTGACGTTACTATTGACGGCGGGTTTTGCTGCAAGACTTTCGCCGCCGAAGAATCGTACCCTACTATTTAAGTGTTCTATCACTAGTTAAACTTTTACAATTTTTAATAATATATATTATTTTCATCAAATTTTGAATATTTTATTTTATTATTGATAAAAATTGTATTTATTATAACGAATTACATTTAATCTAATTCATTAATATTTAAGATAATATTCTTTAATATGTAGCATTTGCAATAATAAAATTCATATATTTCACATATATTTCTCATAATTTATCTTTTTTTTCGAGATTCAGTAATTGCAAAAGATATAAAAAGTAAATGCCTTTCAATAACAGATTTCAGAAACTTGGAATATATTTAAAAAGTTTCTGATGTCATATCAAAATGTATATGTATCGAAGTCGATATGCTTTATTTAAAAATAAAATTGTATACTTATATTAAATATTTTGTTTTCCAAGCACATTCACATGCACGTATATGCAAGTTAAAAAAAAAATTGAAAGTCCAAATGTATGCAAAAAAAGTTTAAATGACATGCTATTAAGATGATGCGGTGTCCATCATGGATACTTGGTGTCTACAGTGTCCAATTTCCATTAGGTATCTAAAGAAATTTCCAAAAAAAAAAAAAAATGGAAACTTCATTAATATTTAAAAGAGTAAAACATGGAAATCGGACACATTTTCATAGGATGTTCATGGTGGAAATTAGATTGAAACTATGTCACTTAGTGTTCCAATCCAAGGATATCCGTCATCCATTTATCCGATCCAATTGGAATCCGCAATCCATTAATCATTAGAGAAATCCGCCAGATAATGGATATCTGAAGGATATCTGTTAAAAATCCTAGGATGAGAATAACCGGATTGTTATAAATTATTTAATGTGATGGATAACTTCGGATTGAATCCATTATTATCCACCATCCAAGAAATGAGAGATCTGATCCATCATCCATATAACCACCAGATGACAGATATCTGCAAAAAACTGGATAATGTCAGATGAGCGGATCCAGTTATATATATCTTTACTTTGTAATTGTGACATATCACTATTTAAGTTTACAAGAATAAAATTAATTTTACTTATCTCCTGATTGCCATTTATACAATTATGCGATTACACTTATACAGTGAGTATAAGTACATTTGCATAAAAATTATTGATTTAATTTGTTTAAGTGATAGCTTGTGAAAGTAAACCACATTTTTACCTTAAAATTGATATACAATTAAGGAGTATTATGAAGTTTTCACAATTAAATTAGTTCATCTATAAAGCGGAATCACCATTAAAAGAATATATTACTAATAATGTGAAACAATAATTTGACCTATCAAACAATAATTTCTTCCATTATAATCTGGCAGATTCAATAGTAATTTCAGTTAGGGATGGGTCAGTTCCAAAAAAACGACTTGAGCACGGCTCGCTTCGACTCGGTCCGATTCTAACTTGGGAGCGGTTCAGTTTGAGCCAGTTTGAGCAGTTTGAGCTGATTTGAGCAGTTTGAGCAGTTTGAATTTCGCAAATAACGCCGGCAAATTGTGGAATTGTGGATAATTGCAAAACCAAATAAATTAGATTGCGAAACGTGTTAACATTTCGTTAAATTTTTTTTATAGGTCTCATCAGATTTTGTAAGTTGTTTTTAACGAAACTTTCAGTTATTAACTGAACTTCAGTTTCATTAAATTCTTTTAGGTCTTATTGGTGTTCTTTATCAATTGATAGGTATTTTTTTAAGTTATTTTAAATTCATTTTTGAAATGTTTATTAACATTTCGTTATTTTTTTTTTCCTTTAGGTCTTGTCGGCTTGGATATTAAATATCAATCGGTGTCCTTTTAAATCTTTTTTTTAGATTTCTTTAACAAACGTTTAATATTTCATTTTAGATTAGGGTTTTAATGACTTAAAACATTTCGAGTCTTTTGAATTTTTTTTT
>QKYT01000837.1:11860-23327 GCA_003550305.1 Glomus cerebriforme | reverse complement strand
GAAATGAAAGAAAAAGACAAATAACAAGTTAAAAGAAGTATTAAGCCATATATATATATATATTTGCTTTCTGGAAAATGATTAAAAGAACANCAAGCAAGAAATATAATAAATTGTTGGACTTTAAAAGAATAATAAAGAAATAGTTCGCCAATAATATAGNAGATTAAAAAGAAACCAAAGAACATTTCCAAAGATGGAGACAAAGTCAAAGAAGGGACAATATTGAAAGAACAATTTGAAGAAAAAATGCATATAAACAAAGAAAGGTATACTGGCGGAAAAAAATTGGGAATAAAAGATATANTAGATAGAAAGGAATAATGATATAAAAAAATAAATATAAGAATAAAATCAACAAAACAAATAATAATAATAGAAGAAAAATTACAACAAAATGATACTGGAGTAGTAAATAGTAATATTAGATTTTCTTGTTTTTTTTTTATTTTTTATTTTATTAAATGTATTAAAAGAATATATTTTTAATAAATAAAAATATTTTTTAAAATTTGATAATTGTTTCAACCGGATAATCTAATGAAAAACTTGTACTATTCTATAATAATTTTCTAAATCACCTATAATTTATTTATTTGGATGAAAAAAATACCAGAATACAAGGACAAATTCCAGATGAAAATTTTATCACAAATTAATAGGCCATGGCCACACTATTTTGAAAACGGCGATAAAATCAAAGATTCATTTTGATAAGCAGGAAAATTAAAACGTATACTGTATACAAAATATTTACAAACAGTTAAGATACGAGTATTCATTCCTAGATGATAGTTGAAATATTTAATCATTAGTCAAATAACAATCAGAATAACCTTAAAGAAATTAATAATATCTAGATCTGGTATTAAATCATAGGATATATATATTTTTTATTATTATGATAACAAAATCTCTAATGGGATTTATTTTAAAACTAGTTATAATAACAAAAAATGTTTTGGCACATAATAATTAATTCAAATTATAGTGAAATTTTGATTATGATGAATATAATTATGCTATAATTGATGTTGGTAAGGATAAATGTAAAAATAATCCATGCATTTTAGCTTCGAATATTGATGATGATCTAACCCATATTTGAGTTATCAAAATTATTTTTAAATTCAGTTATTTGAACTATGACGTTAAAATAGCTTTAAATAGTATAAATGTTTTATTTGATCAACCTTTTAGTGATGTTGTAGCCCAAACGTAACCATGTCCCGAATCCGACTTGGGATATCCCAAATCAAACTTGGGACAATCCTATGTCCGAAATTTAACCATATCCCAAACAAAACTAGTAAATTTTAAATGTTTAAAACGTCTCAAACTACCATTTAAGACTGGGTTAGTTTGGGACATGGTCAAGTTTCGGATATAAGGTTTTCCCAAGTTTGATTTGGGACATGGTAGTGTTTGGGCTACAACAGTGATATCAGATTTTTTTACGATCTAATTATTTATTATTATTCATATTGTACATACTGTATTGTATCATCAGCAAAATTATCATAATAAATGTACTGTATGTTTCACTAAAAAATATGTGAAACTGTGATCTTATATGAAGTTTAAATTTTAAAAAAAATAAAAAATGATGAAATAGTGATGAAATACATAATTGCTATTTTTTTATTATTTATTTCAGTTAAATTAAAATTATCAGTTTCGCCAAATTATAAAAAGATCGATGTTTAATGAACCGTATTTGTCCATCAAATGATCATGGAATATTGTAATTGGGCATCACAAATATAATTCCGCAGTTATTAGTTTTTTTTTTTTTTTAAATCACAAAAATCTTTTTTTTTTTTTTAAAAAAAAAAAACATATTTTATTATTATTATCCTGATTGATTTTAGATAAAACGAAAGAATCCGATATTGTTTGATTTGATATTGTTGACCGGATCAGTTAATTCGCATAATTCCTTTTTACGAATTTTGGAATCTAAATCAGTAAATCAACAGGTGGTGAATTATCAAAAATATCATTGTTTGTAAAAGATAATAAATCAGTTCATGTGAATAGGGGGCGATTTTTATTTTGATGATCAGAATATTCATTGATATGGATTAAATTAGCTAATAATAATTATATAATTATAATAAAATTCCATAATAATTAAGGAGTAAACTTAAATACGAGTTACGATTTGAAAAATTTTACTCTAGGAACTCATTTCTTTCCCAATCATAAAAAAAAACAAATATGATATTCAAATTCTTACAAAATCAAGTTTCATCGCATGAAATAATGCAAAATGCTATTTTACGCTTGAATACTAGTATTATTTCACATAAAAAAAGTAGGAAAGAACTAATCGACGAACATAAAAGATTAGAATTTTTCGGTGATGAGTCTCATAAATTTGTTATTCACAATACTTGTCAAGATAAATCCTCTCTAAATCTTCAACTTCGAATATCTATAGCAGATTTAAAAGTGGATAATGTACCTATCAATAGATTCTTGATATGTCGAGTAATAACTAGATTTATTAAATTAGATGCCCTTTTCACTCTTGTAGAAGATCCAGAGGGTAATGTCGAACGACTTGTTTTGAATAATTGGACAGAAATTCCTAAAAAAGATCAGTCGGATTGTTTTTATATCGATCAATTATTTTTACCCGTAGGCACTCAGCTTGTCATTAAAAATTTATCTTATAATGTTGCCGTCGATGGAAATACCATAATTCATTCAAATAATCCTAAAGATGTTATTGTCATTTATCATCATGATAAGAAATTGTTTGGTGACTTAAAATGGTCCACGGTTCTGAATGAGAAGGAAGTCAAAAGAAAGACTGTTGATGATTTTCGTCATTATGGGAATAATTATTTTGCTTTAAATAATTTCAAAGCAGCTATTAATGAGTATTCTAATGGAATCAAACTGGATCCAAAAAATGTTACATTACTCTCTAATCGAGCAGAGGCATATCTGAGATTAGATCAATTTTTTAATGCTCTCAATGATGTGGAAAACGCTCTTAAATATGAACCTAGTCATTTGAAAGCAGCTTATCGCAAGTGTAAAGCTCTTTGCGGTCTTAAACGTTATCAAGAAGCCATTATCACAGTTCGAGATTTGTATCAAAGATTGAAGATCAATATGAATCCTAGTATTATTCCAATGAAACAGAGTACGGAACGATTGTTAATGCATGTGGAACTTTTAATTTCTGAAAATGAGAAAGGGCAATATGACTTCACAAGTATTATTGATGAGTTTTGTGAAAAGTCTAAAATTAAAATAGATAGCAAGGGTAATGATGTTTGGGTCAATAATGTAGGACCAAGATTGGACCATGCTGATTATTTGATTAACGATATCGAGATTAGTACTATAAAAGGAAAAGGAAGAGGTTGGATCGCCAAATGTGACATTCCTGAAAATACTTTGTTAATGGTCTCTAAGGCACTAAAAATAGTGTATAATCATGAAGTTTCTGGACATATTATGACTCATGATAATATCTCAAATAATAAAACTGTATTCATTGGATCAACGGAAGAATTAATAACCTCCATTACTCAAAAACTCTTGGAAGAACCTTATCTTTGCCAGGAAGTATATCAACTGTATGATGGCTTAAATTTAGACAAAACTGACATAATTAATAATAGAGTAGTGAGCGTCGAAGTAATTGGAAATACTGTCAACTATAATTCTTTTGCATTTGATAGTAGGATTAAAAATAACTACTTAAACGGATCTGGAATATGGATTTTACCATCTTATTTTAATCATTCATGTGTTGATTATAATGTTTCATTGTACTTTCTTGGAGATTTATTAATTGTACGATCTCTTCAACCTATTTCAAAAGGAGAGGAGTTAATTATCAATTACATAACTGATAGTAACTATGAGTTACGAGCAAATCATCTTGAATCGGTAGAGATTAATTGCCAATGCCGAATTTGCAAGTTGGATAGATCTGAATCAAAAGAAATTAAGATTAGAAGGGCCCAACTTCTTTCAACTTTTGAAAAATCGATCAAACCTAGAATTTCGGATAATATTAATCCTTCTATCATTAAGGGATTAGAGGAAATTATTGCTGGATTACGCAATCTTCGAAAAGATCATCTAGATTTAGAATTTGATACATTTGAATTCTGTAGAATTCTGTCATTTGCTTACCGTTATAATGGCAATAAAAAACGGGCGCTTTCTATCCAAGAAGAGGTATATGATTTACATAAAACAGGTTATTTTCCAGTTAAATGTTGTGTCATGTTCGATATTGCAATATTAAATGCTAATCTCGAACAGATGAAAGAGGCAATGAAATGGTTTGATGCTGCAGTGAAAACGTTGGTGGAGCCTATAATTGGCGACATTAAGGATGATGATGTTAAATTGAAGAAAGTAGCATTGAATTTAGCGGAAAAAATTTCACCTGATCTTATTTTTATTGCTAAAAGTTTATTAGGTTTAAAGTAAAGAATGTTTTATTCAAATATAATATAAATGGTAATAAGTAATAATGTTTGAAATAAATAAAATTTGAAGTTTGACGATATTTTTTGATCTATATCCAATAAAAGCTATCTTTTCAATAATATCTATTTTTTTTTTACATTTGAAAAACAAGTTTTAATTGATTTTGCGTTAGTAATTGTGACTTCATTTCGAAAATTCAAATTATTGGCAGATAACGCTTACGTCATTATAATAGATCGAAAATTATTGGCTGATCGGGGTGCCACAATTTATTTGACTTACTTTTTTTTGAATCACAAATGATGACATTTACTTGAATTTCTTTCGCCATCTAACACAATAAATCTAGAAATTTTAACATACATTGAATATGAAAAGAGAAGTTTAATTAGATCGCACATAATTTGAGATATACACTTAAATTTCTTTTTATTTCGTTATTTATGTATTTTATAGTACATAATTAGATTGAAGAAACATTTAAACATCGAGAGATATAAACTGAATGAAACACTTAAATAAAATGAAATTACTAATATAAAACTCCACTTTTATTCATTTTTTTTTTGGAATTTTCAGTTCATGATAAAGTTGTACAAGACATATTTATCAAATAAATGATTAATATTAAAGACTTGATATTTTTATCTTTTTTTTATCACATTGTCAAATGATGTGAATGATGTGGGTCAATAATGATGCAAATTACTAATTATTTTAAATTTTCATTTAAAATTATCAATTGAATTGACCAAATAATGAAATTAAAAAATGATTTGTGTTACAAATAATTAATTCAAGCGAACCAAATGAACTACTTTGAAAAAATAATTGGTTTTGTCCATTATAATCCGGACTTGTTTTTTTAATACCAATCTTAATAGGCGACATTATTTTTTTTTTTTAAAGAAACGTGATATTAAACTTTTCCCAAAGGATAATGATATAATTACAAAATATTTTTGCTTCCATAAAAGTGAAATGATGTACGATATTTTTTTCTAAAAAAAAAAGTTTTAAAAAAGTTTATCTCAAATTTGAGTTACTTGACAGATTTTCCTTTATTTTTGACTTTTTAGACTTTAAAAAAATCTTTTTGTGGTGGTACTTTTGTAAATGTAAAAACTGAAAAACCTCCTTCTTAACGTCTATTCTCTCTCAACATGGCCTAAATCATATTCAAATAAAAGATTATTTATTTAATTCATTCACATAATTGTTACTTTTATATACTCTTGTAATTTTCTTCAAATTATCGTATGATTGGTAGTTCTAACCAATTTTGATCTCTCATTTCTTATCTTCTTGTGATGTTGTCAATTTTTATTCTGTCCTTCAGTACCCATCTTTTACATCATTCATAATTATACACATCGTTGTTCTTCCATATTCTTTCATTTACTTCTTTCTCATTATCTGTATACTTTAAATTTTCTAACATCTATCCTTAACATTATCCTTTATGTTATATTCTCATCATTTCTTCTTATTTGTACTTTTGTCCATATTATGTCTCTTCATTTCATGATCTCTTTGTTCTTCAATATGCTTCAATATAATTATTTATAGTAAACAAGAAAATAAAGAGGGAATTCTAATCTAAACCAAACCAGCCAGTTAGGAGAGACTCAACTAAACGACTGATTTTTCCTTGCCTGATACGAGGAAGACCTCATAATCAGTATAAGGAAGTTAAAAGGGAATTTAAAGGAGTTTAAAAGAACTAAACTAAAAGAGGAGGGTTTCTAATTTTTAAAAAGAAAAAAATAAAATTATTGATAGAAAATATAAAAAAGTAGGGTATTTATACATTATTAAGAATTTGGTTTGTAAAATTTACAAAGGATGTGTCATGAAAATTATTATAATAAATATAAAATTTTTAAGACAAAACCAAACTATTTTATTAAATATTAGTCAACATAAAATACTAAATTAAAGAATACTATACGTCTCATACGTCTCATGACATCAA
Source organism: Glomus cerebriforme (assembly GCA_003550305.1). Lineage (NCBI taxonomy): Eukaryota > Fungi > Glomeromycota > Glomeromycetes > Glomerales > Glomeraceae > Glomus > Glomus cerebriforme. The sequence continues at coordinate 16,888 of QKYT01000837.1, read as the reverse complement.
TCTTTAATTGCACAAACTAGGAAACGTTAATCTGATCAAGTGTGGGAACATACTTGATGACTATTGATATTAATAATGATTTTTTATTAAAATAATCAAAATTGAATAATTAAATGAATACTCATATTAGTTACTATTGTATTTTTTTTTATTGTGATTGGATCAAATCACATGTTACTCTTAAAAATTAGGAGCTGTCACTGCGTCATATGACTTGTGATGCAGTATTCACATAAAATGTGACATAATAAGAGCACCTGCACTGATTAATTTATACTTTGATCAGTTCATAATTATACTTCTATACATACTTTCTACGTTGTCAAAATGTCTGAATTAATTTCTGAAGAAATACTCCTTTCTCATTACGAATTGAACAAGGATAAACTTGAAATAACGTGTTGACTGTGTCCCTGTTACTATTGAAGGTTTTGAAGAACTCGCGAAAATACTTCCTTCTTCTTATAAACTGGAATTAGCTGACAAAAAAATTGTAATAATGCCTGTTAGCTCTCTAGCCGGTATATTATTTTTGTTGGAATGTCAACAGATGTTTCTTTCCCATGCTTAATTGTGATAAAATAAAATAGGACAAAGAGAGGCTGTGCTCATTACTAGGGTTACCAACTGGTGCCTAAATAATTGTAGAATTGTTGGGCAATTCGGAAGTAGTCAAGTGTGTTTTGCGAATTATCATGAGAACTTTTTCTTCACGCCCGCTCTAATATCATATTCTTTTAAAATATGTTTAACCGTAGTCTTGTTATAATTTACCTCTGCCAAAACCTACTGTTCGAGGTCCAGATGCCTCTGTGGTTCTTACCGCAAGGTTGCTTTTCTAATTATATAAATGGTTTACATATTGTACAGTACATTTTTTTAACTTTTTTTTTATTGCAGGTGGAACACACTATCAACTAACGAGCAAGCTGAAGCATTTCCACGAGTCGCTCCAAATTTTGTTGCAGAAATACGTTCAGATAATGATTCTTGGGAATATTGTCATAATAAAATGTTAGTTTATATGGTAGATGTAAGTGATTAATAATTGTTTATTTGTTGTTTATGTTTATTCTGCTATTGCTATTAATTATTATGGTTATTTTTATCTAGGAAGGTATCAATTGATCCTATCGATCAAACTTTGACGTGGTATCGAATTAATGGAAATAATATTTCTGGAGCACTCAAAATAATCTGCATTCTTTTAGTTCCCAAATTCTTAATGGTTTCACTTTAGACTTGCATGATATCATATAATTGGTAGCAAAAAAAGGCTTAATTTCAACATCTATTTTTTTATTCACTGCGAATCAAGAATAATGTCTTCATGCCCACATCGGGCTTATATATTTTTTTAGCTTATGTAAATTCTGTGTGAACTAATTATTGAATAAATATAATTGGTTTAATACAATTCATTTGCATCAATTTTGAAATTTTAGTTACGTGATTTTTAATGCAATTACTGTTGCACATAATTTTACATGATAATACTATTTTGCTTATAGATAAAGGCTAAATCTCTTATTCCCGAAGAATACTTTATTAATTTTCAAATATATTTAACTGAAGGCGCGATGCATAATCTAGAGACATTTCCTCATACTATTATCCGATATCATTTGTATCCCTCCGTATTACTCGATGATTATTGATTGTTAAAAAGATAGTGGTTGGAAGATGAAGTCGCCATGTTATTCCCTCCTTCGACTGGATTTCCTGTATCACCATCTTCATTATGAGATAAAGGCGGAGCTGGAGATGAACGAGATGGTGATTCTGAACGTATATGACTTTTTTGATTACTTTGGCTCTGACTTCTTCGGCTAGATGATTTGGTCCCAAGGGAACCTCTTTAATCTAGTATCTGTTCAACCACCTCAATAGAAGGTGCAGGTGAAACAATTCCTCTGCCTCGTCTACGATTAGAGATATTCATATTATGAATCCTATTGCAGGTTTTTTCCAAAAATGAGTGTGGAACTCCTCAAAATATTTAGCACCTGTTCGACTCTTCTGAGCTATTCAACTTCTATTCATATATTCACACATCACCTATTCATCAGTGGAAATGTGAAAAGTGAGATTTAGGATTCGTCTATGTATAAGTAGACTATTAACACTTACACTTACATTATAATCCCAAACAAGGTTCTTGAATTTTTCTTTGCAATGATATCCTAGGAAATTAGAACCAAGCTCTTCATTAATTCTAGTTGCGATACTTTCCCAAAATGTGTCTTAATTCCTTCCCAAGTTATGATATTCTTCGTTCCTATTTCCACACTCGTTGATAAGGATATGGTTTTGTGCATCGATCCAGTTGACCATTTTCCAAATAATTGAAATGCTATTCATCCTGGTGGACTTTGTTCACGAATGGTAAAATATGTGATGTTTTTATTTATAAGTACTTACCTACACATCAACCCAAGTACAACTCTATATTATCCATTCATCTGCAGATGATCAAAATTTATTATATTTTTAATTGTATTTTTTTCAACCACACTTGTGAACATCCTATAATAATCATTAGGAGTTCTTGAACCGCACTTCAACCATATTTTAAGTTATTTCCCTGTGCTTTTCAATCCATACTGATATAGATCTTTACCCTGTAATCGTATGTTTATCCCTGCGATCATCCCCGCAATCATTCTCATCTTTGACTAATTTATTCTGAAACACAGGAGAGATTAATATACTCCTCATTATGTAAAAAATATTGCCATAAAAGGTATATCTTGAAGTGTTAATATTTTTTTATTAATTAGTGTGATACATACACCATGCAAAAAAAATAAATTACAAGAGTCGGAAGCTAACCTGTGAGACATGACATCTATGTAATATACATCCTATTTTTTTTTGAATGATATTACTCTATTCTAGTATTCTAGCCTTTTTCTGCACATACCCTATCTTTAATAATCCTATTAATACACCCAACATCTTTTTCATACCATTACGTAGTGATTGATATTCTTCAGAGTCTTTGTTCAAAGCATCTTTGGAAAATTTGATGCTTAATGGTAATTTACTGCCTTGTGAAATTTTCCCAGAGTATACAGCAAGAAGTGCCAGTTCTGAGCTGTAGTAACAATGTCATACAAATAATCGAAATCATCATCATCTTTCCGCTTCTGTTTTCTCATATTCGTTTGGCATAAGCTCTCTAACTGTTTGATATTCTGAGCTAAACCTCGATTAGATTTTGCTCTGGTTTGTTCTCAGTGATGCAAATAAGATTCTCAGCTTTCTGAAGGTAAGTATGGTATTAGTATATCCTCAAAAAGAAGAATGCCAAGAAATTTGCGAGACTGGCCAGTTCCAGAAAAAAAAATCCTAATACCTTGATTGCAAAGTCATCTTATTCCAAACTTTCATCACCTATTACTTCGTGTTCAGACCTCATGCTAAGTTCTTCCCCTGTAGAATCTCTTGTAATATTGATTGTGATATGAAGAGTAGCCATGACGTACTCATTACGCAAGCTATTCACGACCAATTTTTTAACCTGACTAAAATTTCTGCCATACAATGCTCGAAGTGCTTGTCAGAGTCTTGAATTTCATAGGTTTGTAGAGAAAATAGTGGAATGGTATCTGTACTATTGGAGTCAATACTGTATTTTGCTAACACCTCACTCAAAATCTTGTACGAGGAGAACGCACGCTTCAGCTTTTCTTTGAGGGCCTTAATTTCTTTAGCAAGTTTTATTGCAAGTCCACCAGGAAAATTATATGGTGAACCTGAAAGTTCTTCTTTGGTTAACTCAAAAAAAGCCTGGACATCAACCTTTTGCTTGCGAAATATTTTCAAATTATCGTCATCTAGCTTGAGGGTCTGCTCTTTCAAGTGTATAATAAGAGTCTCTATATCTCAGTTCTCAACCAAGTAAGAGCTGTGTTCAGCTGTTGAGGTGGACATAGCGCTTTTATAGTGTTATTTGGCTCAGATAAAAAAAATAGTGTTACCTTCCAGAGTGTGATAAAAATTTATTTCTTGAGCATTAAATATAGGGTTTTATGTCACACAGGCATTGCATCATTACACATGTCTCATGTACTGGTAAATAATAATATTAATCCTTCTATCATTAAGGGATTAGAGGAAATTATTGCTGGATTANGCAANCTTCGAAAAGATCATCTAGATTTAGAATTTGATACATTAGAATTCTGTAGAATTCTGTCATTTGCTTACCGTTATAATGGCAATAAAAAACGGGCGCTTTCTATCCAAGAAGAGGTATATGATTTACATAAAACAGGTTATTTTCCAGTTAAATGTTGTGTCTTGCTCGATATTTCAATATTAAATGCTAATCTCAAACAGATGAAAGAGGAAATGAAATGGTTTGATGCTGCAGTGAAAACGTTGGTGGGGCCTATAATTTGTGACATTAAGGAAGATGATGTTAAATTGAAGAAGTTACTGTAGCATTGAATTTAGCAGAAAAAATTTTACCTGATCTTATTTTTATTGCTAATTGAAGTTTGACGATATTTTTTGATCAATATCCAATAAAAGCTATCTTTTCAATAATATCTATTTTTTTTTATATTTGAAAAACAAGTGTTTAATTGATTTGCGTTGTTAGCAATTGTGACTTCATTTCTTTCCCATCTAACACTATAAATCTTCCAGTATCACCAGAAATTTTAACATGTCACCCTATATCAAATATGAAAAGAGAAGTTTAATTAGATCGCAATAATATGAGATATACACTTAAATGTCTTTTTATTTCATTATTTATGTATTTTACAGTACATAATTAGATCGAAGAAATATTTTAAACATCGAGAGATATAAACTGCATGAAACACTTAAATAAAAAAAATGCTCTTCTAACAGTTTTAAACAACATATTACAAGCTTTTCGGTATTCTTTTCTTTATGTTAAAGAATAAATTATGAAATTACTAATATATAAAACTCCACTTTAATTTTAAAAATTATTTTTTTTTTTTTTTTTTTTTTGAAATTTTCAGTTCATGATAAAGTTATACAAGCCAT
>QKYT01000836.1:18718-45796 GCA_003550305.1 Glomus cerebriforme | reverse complement strand
GTTACACTAGATCTTAGTCAAATGTTTACATCTGGTCAAGCTTACACTGCAATTAGCAGATGCACCAAATGGAATCATATTCAAATTATTAATTTAAATAGAGATTCATTTATAGTAGACCCAGGTGTTATTAGGGAATATGCTCNCCTAAAACAAATAGCATCAAACCCACTTCCCATTTCATAAAAACATATTTNTAAAATTTATATATTTATTTAATATCATAAATAAAAAACTATAAATTACTTAATACTGCATAAAAAGGGCCGGCTCTGCCGGCCCATATACTATGAATCTAGTTTTATATAAATAATATAGCTTTAACTCAATGAGAGTCGAGTAGGATTTTTTCTGATAAAGTTAATATTTGAGAATTAAGAATAACTATTTCCTTTATTCGTGATTATTACCCGGGAATCCAACGTACTGGTGCTGGTAATAACACGTCTGATTGGAAATATTAGTATTTTTGATTGTTTGAATAAATTTAATCCTTCTTACCCATATACACTTAGCGTTTGCTAACGTTAAAGAACTGACATTAACAATATTATGTTTATGCATTTCTGTATTGAACGTGTAGTTATGTTATTCGATAATAATCAATAAATAAAGTTTTCCTGCTATGCAGTCAATTTAACAGCATATATGGATTATAACGTCAAAAAATTTGCATATTATTTAGGAAGAAACAAAGTTTTACAAAGATCTTATAATTTTGAAAAAAAGAAATTACAGTCAAAATGAGTCAATTATTAAAATTTTCAAATTTTACAAATACAATCTACTTAATATAATGTTCTAGTTTATATTATTTGTAAAATATTATTTATCTGTAACCTATAATTTGTAAGCCTGAAACTTTAAAAACTTTAGGAGTGCAAAAAATAAAACTATACAATATTTGATTTTACCATAACAGTAGAGGTATACCAGAAGATACTTTAAATGTTAAATTACCAATCAAAAAATACACGAGCACCGAATCTTTAAATTCCAAAATTTTAATAATCTCATTTCCAAATACCAAATGAAATTGAAGATGTTTCTTGTTTCAGATTTTTGTATATTCATTTAATTAATTAATTAAAAACAATTTGTTTAAAAAAATAAAAATTATCTGAAAAAAAATACTATCCATCATAATATATTTCAAGGTTGGGAGTTAGAATATTTAGATTGATCATATGATGATTTGGATTTTTATTATTCATTTTATTAAATTGATTTTTTTTAATATTTATAGTGTTTAATAAAAATTTTTTTATTTAAATATATTTATCAATTCATTCTTCTTTGACGAAAAAATATTTTGGTCTCTGGATATTAATATGATGCAAAAAATTTCAGTAATGTAACCGTTTATGTTTGAAACTCTTGATTGTTAAAGTGCCTTTAGGTTTTTCAAGCGATCCGTAAATATAAATTTATTTTTAATTACGGTAATTTTATTTAACGTGAGTGTAAAATATTACTCACCAAAAGTTTATTTAAAGTTAGTGAATTTCAACATCATATAATGAACTTGTCACGTCCAAAGATGAATCGTTTCTTTATTAATGAAAAGAAGTTAAAAAAAGAATAAAAGCGAAATGTGAAATTACCATAAATTCTTGTCTCTATATTTTGTTAAATCCTTCGAGGTAGAAGATTTCATTTTAACTTTTAATACTTTCCAAGATATAACGCGATAAACATTTTTAAACACAAAAAAAATCACGTGAATACGAAATGTAAAATTTTGGCGCAGTAATAACCTCAGCCGCGTACGAGATTCTTTTCCAGCAAGATCAGAATATTCCTTTTTAAAAAATTCATTGAAGTCATATTAACCACTCTTGCAAATCCATAATCGGCTAACAATGTTGATATCAACCAGTATATAAATCTCTTAATCCTTTTCTGCGATAAAGTTTTCTTTTTCCATCCAAATTTCCTTTATAAAGCTTTAGATCAACTTAAAAGTGATTTAGTATGTAAAAAAAAAAAGAAAGAAAGAAAGAAAGAAATAAAATATTTTAGTGTACTTGAAAATGACATTTGATAGTCCATACGCGCAAGTGTAATAATCTCACTATGCAACTGAATTTTTTTTATTCCAGATTAAGTTATTGAAAATCAAAAATTTTTTATGAATAGTAGTGAATTATTGTTTATAAATATTTTAAAATTTTTAGAATAAATAGGTTTGGAGAATAAGTTGGTAGGATCTTAATAATGTAAACAATTTTCAATTTTCCAACATTATTGTACAAGAAAATTAATTCAAAAAAAATATTGAATGTTTAATCCATCGTTTTACGTATTTTAATAATTAAATTTAATCAATTTTCCATTACGTAGATTACGTAGAAAAGTTTACTTAATCAAGTCAAATGGTATATATAAATTAAATAATTTTTTGCGCAACATTAATCCAAATTTATCTGGTGTAAGAATTTAACTATCTGAAACTCATTTAAAATATTTTAGTAATGAAAAGTTTTCCTGTTGTAGAATCATAATTTCGGTCATATATTTCGGATGTGCCAAATGGTCAGTATAACATGTATTTTTTTTAGTAGTGTTAGTAGAATTTTATGAAAAAATGTACTCTATTAAAAAAAATGTTATTTTACTACATATTATAATTTAAAGAGAAATCTACTTTTTATACATACATATTCGGGTTTAGGAAGTTACCAGTAAATTACAAGGTGCTTATATAGTTTTTTTTTCATCGAAAAAGGAAATTTGATATTAACTTTCACAGATTTTTTCAGTGATAAAATTAATAAAGTTCATATATGAGTTACGTAAATTATCGAAATTACAGTAATTTTGCTTTCTTTGGCTGTTATTATTATTCATATTATGCTCCGCTGAGTCCGCTCTTCAAATTTTATTTTACCTATATTACAACTTATCAGTTATTGTTAAATGTCACCGAAGGTAATTATCATCGCACCAGAATTAGGGTGGAATTTTTGGGCAGAATTAAAAATGTAACGAAATTCTGCCAAAAATCCCATTTTAATGCTGGTGCGATGATAATCACTTGCGGTGGTATCTTAAAATATGAAATGTTTGAACTTTAAGACTATGATAGATAAGATACCATAAAATCACGAATACAAAAATTAACTGCTCTTTAACTAATAAAATAGTAAAAAATAACTGAATAAATTATATCCAATTTAAATTGAATCACAAAATTTCAAAATTTTATTCTAACACGTAATTGGCACAAATTGGGCTGTGATATCCACTTATGAAAGAAAAAGACTCGTTCGATTTTAATCATTTCATAAAATTAGAATAAATTAAAAATTGGATTACTTTACTATATACGCTTCGTTGACTTTTACTGCTAAGCTTGAAACACGTCCTTTCTTTTGCATAAATTTAAAAACCAAAGATGCACAAATAATAACAATAAAAAATGAAAATTTATTTAATAATATTCAGCCTATTTCTATTGTAGAATGCATTATACTAATTAAAAGTTATTAAAATAATTCAAAATTGTATGTATTATAAATACTAGAAAATAAGGAAATAAGTACAAAATTATCCATGAAGAATAAATTGCAATATGCTAAGAAATTCGAATTCTCATTTCTTTAAACGAAGTTTGATAAAAAATTATTTGCAATGTTTTAAACTTTGCTTTTAAACTTTGCATTTGTAAATAACGAATATTTAACTTCCAACGTCTATAGTTAACTGTAACTTGTTCTAATATGTTTTCCTATTTTAAATTTATTCAAGATTAAAAAAGAAATAAATGTATACATAACGTAAAAACAAATAAATATTTACCATTACTGTCATGAGTTTCAATATTTAATTCTTCTATATTTCGCTTTCTTGAAGAATTTGGAAGTACGTTTAAGGGGCTACTGGCATAACTTGCATTTGAATACCAAGTGGTTGAAGAATTTTAATGATAGAATTAAATAATAAAAATTATTAATAAATTCAAAAAATTATTTTTCTGTTTTCTTATAATTTTAAATACCTTTCATTATTTATATCAAACTCTAGTTCTTTTGAAATATAATCTTCATTATTTATATCAAACTCTAGTTCTTCTGAAATATAATCTAAAGAAAAATTTCAAATTTATTAATGAGTTAGTTTAAATATTTTTGGAATTATTAATCATTTTAAGCAATACCTTGTTTTTTGTCAAATGAAATTATCGATGATGAATCGATAGATGAACATTTGGAAATTAAAAGGCTTAATGGTCTACTTGTATAAATGGCTTTCGAATGTGGTTTTTTAGAAAATTCAGGACCAAGCTTCTTTGAACTTATTAACTCATTTCTTTTTATTTCAGCTTGATCAAATTGTTCTCTATTTTTATTTTTAAAAAACCAACTACCAAAAGTAGTACGAATTTTTTTTATAGAAGATCTTTTTTGGGGATCAGGATTCCAACAACTTTTCATTAAATCAGCATAACATTCTGGTGTATCTTCTGTAATTTCAGGTCGTACTCCATNAAGAATTTTATAAATAAGAATATGATCATGTTCAACATTAGCAAAAGGTTTACAACCTGTTGTAAGTTCCCACATAATCATACCCATACAATAAACATCAGATTCTTTAGAAAATTCAGATCCTTNAAATATTTCTGGTGCAATATAAGGTATTACTCCATATATTTCATTATTTGATGAAGTATTATTTGCAGGTTGTGATAATCCTAGATCTCCAATTTTCCAATAATGCCTGCTATTTGTTCTATGATCAGAAATATCAAACAATATATTTCCACTATGAAAATCTCGATGAACAAATTCTACATTATGTATAGTTTCAAGTCTAAAATAAACAATAATTAGTAAATTATATCACAAATTGCAATTAACTAATGCATTCAAAATATAAATACCCTTCTGAAATTTGCCATAAAATAGATAATTTTTGTTTATTCCATGTAATGTTATTAAAATTCTTTTGTAAATAATTATGTAAATCGCCTTCGGTTGCATATCGCATAACTATCGCATAATCCCCCGAATCAGGATCTTGTGTAATACCATAAGTTTCAATAATATGATGTTCAATTTTATAACAAGTATGATTAGATTTTAACTATAAAATTAGAGATAAATAGGAATTAAGATGTATCTATTTTAATAAAAAAAAGTTTGAAGAAAATACTGTATAAATAACAGAATATATTTACCTCATTTAAAAAATATTTGCTGATACTTTGAGAATTTTCAAATCTTTTTAAAATGACTCTTTGACTACTACCATATTTAAATCTTGGCCAATCCGCTTGATATATAATGCCAAATCCTCCTTTTGCTATTTGTTTCACATTTGTAAACTGAACATATGGTATCCATTTTATTATTCGTTCTACTTTATGATAAATAGAGTCTAATACACAAATCGGTCTAAAATATTTATCAATAACTTTTACATTACTAAAAATCTTTAAATTATCATTTATATTAATTCTCATGTTATTAAGAAGAAAATCATCTAGATCACTATTGCCACTGCTGATATTTATGACAGATAATACTCTTTTACACTTTTTACATTCAGATTGATTTGTATGTCCAAAAATAATATTTGTTGTTAGACAATATCTACATCCAATATAAAATATATAACAATGTGTACAATACTTCTGACAGTCTGATGTTGATGTTAATTTTATTTTACAAGAATCACAATAAGAAATATTATGCCACCATGGTAAATAAAGAATTGGAATAGGTTTTTTAGTCAATGTTGATTCTATCCATCCGGAAGAAATTCTATAACAATCTGAACATAATTTGAACTGTTTTAATTCAAATTCCTCTGTTCCTTGATATAATGACTTTCCACATAATTTACAATATTTTTCACTTTCAATCACATTATTGTATATGTCAAAGTAATTATTTATGTCTTCGACAGCAATATGTATATTATATACGGGTATTTGTTTAAAACATAAAATTTCCAGACAGTTTCTACAGCATTCTTGAATATTTTGTGGTTCTTTTGTTCTATTTATTTCATGTTCATTACATTCTAAGTTTCTTGTGTATAAATATACGTCCAAATATTTATTATCATCAGTTATGTCAGTAATATAATGCGATAAACATTTTTTGCAGTATTTTTGATAAGAAAAACGTGTCTTAGTGTATTCATTTTCGCAATAAATACAATTTTTATCATTTTCATTAAAAGAAACAAATGTAATCGGTATTGGACTAGATTTTAATTTTGACGTTGGATCAAAAGAATTTTCATCATTTGTATTTACAAGTTCCATTTTTATGTTACAAGCAAGTATCGATAAAAAAGAAAATTTGACATACTGTATTTATAGTAGATCCATTTTATCAATATAGAACTTTCTGTTTGTGATACGGAAAATTATTTTCTATATTTTCATATGCATAGAATTTAAGAATTTGCCATAGTACAACATAAATAAGAACTCGAAAGTTCTTTCGAAGGGTAAATTACGTTATAGAATTATTTAATGAAATATGCATATAATCAGGAAGTATTAGCGTAATTATTGCCATAGAAGACAATGTGGTTACATTTAAAAATAAATTGCAGTCATATTTACTACAGAAACTTTCATTGAACAATAAACCAATTTTTTTTTTGATTGAACAATGAAACAAGATAATTGTTACAATTTATTTATTTAAGGAAATTTGGATAACTAAGTAAGACACACTGTTTATTTTCACAATTATTTGTTATACAATTTATTTATTTAAAGAATATACAGTATACTATTGTTATGGTGCATACTCTATATTAGTAACAGAAGATTTAGAATTCGGAGTACTATAATCTATCATAGTTTGCAAATTTTTTCTCGGTCACGACAAAAACTTTATGGGTTACTTTATTTTTTTTTAAAAAAAAACAAAATAAATTTGTATTACCAGATAATCGAATAAAAAAAAAATTATGCCTGATTTTTGCTCTCGAGGTGATAGTTTTTTCAGCATAAAACAATTTTTTTATTATTGGTTATTTAACTTACCTTAGCTGTAAATTCAATTGATTTTTAAGCTTATATTCGGTCTTTAAATAGAAATAAAAAGTAAAAAATGCATCTTAAAAAAAATTCGTTATGGCACAGTATTTACATTACCAAATTTTCTTTAACGCTTTGTTATTCATAATTGTTTTAATCATTTCAAGGCAATTTTATCATGTCAACCAATAAAATATATTATAGTAATTAATATATTCTTATTAATTATGAGTTTTTAAATTAAAAAAATTTTTTTTTTTTGTGATTACCAATTTTTTTCGTGGTAATTTTTGAAGCACTCGATTGATTTTATCATTCTAAGAAATAATTTATTTTTTTTTTTGAATCATCCATCATTTGAATTCTCGATTCTTATTAAAATTATTTAACACAAATATTATACTAATATATTAATAGTCCGAACGTCGAATAGTATTATCGTAAAAATTCGTTACCATAAATAGATTGTTTTTTAAGCTAGAGTGTATATATATCAATAAATAAATTATGTAATACATAATTCAATTATTTCTTCAAACATGACGTTGAAAATTATCAAAATGTTTTATAATATTTAAAATAATTTATATGTTATATGAAACTTTCTGTAAAAGAAAAAAAATAATATTTCGATAAAATTATTTATAATAGTGATTTAGATAGGCCAAATTAATTGGACGTTAAAAATATACTATAAGTCCCGAGGTTTATAATAGTTTAATATAAATTTCCATCATTGTTATAATATCATAAAAATTATAAATACCTTCAACTTAGAAATTATACTATCAAAAGAAAAAAAAGTAGCACAAGAATTGTGGCAACTTTCGTGGATCATATCACATATTGCATAAATTAAAATAAAATTACTAAGCACATTTACCTTTCTATAAAGAATTTCCAAAATTTTCTGTAATACTAATGGCAAATTCTTAAAACTTCCGGTAAATTTAGAAACACTTTCGTATCACCAACAAAAAGTTCTCTCCAATTCTTAATATAATACATCAGAAATACTGTAATTCTACTCTCGAAAGAGTTAGCAAAATCCGAGGACAAGAAGGAATTTTACCATTTCACTTTTCTTTTTTTTAAAAGATTATATATATGTTTTTCTTAATACAAACTCATATAAGATGATGAAATTCGCTAGTTTTAAATGAATTACTTTTTACATTTGTATTTTACTGTAAAAATATAGAATTACCATAATTAAAAATAAATTTACATACTTTGCCTAAATTCAAGGTATTTTTTTTTTAATTAATTAATTAGAGGATATTCTACAACTTCAATAGGTAGATTATTAAAAGAGTTGGGTTTAAAGAAATCTGGAGAGAATTAAGTGTTCGTGCAGCAAAATTACTATAATTTCAGTATTTACATTTACGTAACACTATAAAGTCTGGTAAAAACTATGAAATGTGTGTCAGTTTTTGGCGCAGTTAGTCGATTAGCTTTAAAAACTACGTAGTTTAGCTGCTCTGCAAGTTCTTAGTGTTCAGTAAAAGCATTTAGAAACAATTGGCAAAGACAGTAATATCAATTATTTATATGTAAAGTCAAAAACGGTGTTTTAAAACTATTCTAAACTTCCTTCAAAGTCCTAAATGACTTGCAATGCAGGTGGAAATTACTACATTATAAATTCAAAAACTTTATGTTTTAAGGAATAGTATTATTTATAGTAGATCTCTATCATATTTCCTTGAGCTGTTTGTGAATCATAACATTTCTTTTACAAATCTGAAATCTGCGACCGAAATTATGATGAATAAGTTGTAAAATGAGATTTCACTGACAGGATTTTAAAATCCAGTGTTTCAAAAAAAAAAAACAAAAATTTTATTTATGGATACTTGTTTAAGTAAATTTGTCGATTAATTTATTAAAGTTTATAACATTAATTGGTTGAATTTATTTAAAAAATACTGATATTTTAGATGAAAATAGGTAAAATTGATGGATTAAACATTCAAATAATTTTTTTGATTGTACAGTGGTATTGGTAAACGTGTTCAGCATTACTTAACTTATTAAGATTTTACCAACTAAACCAAATGCCGAAACTGTCAAAACTGCCGAAAACCACCGAACTTAATTATGGAATCAAAAGAAATTCAATTGTATAATTATTACACGTACAGACCTTTTTTTATTAATCGCTTTTAGGTTGTCCCAAAACTTTATAAATGAAATTTTGGATGGATGGAGAAAACTTTATAACGGAAAAGGATATATACTGATTGGTGCCAACATTAGCTGGTTATGAATTACAAAAAGCGGCTAAATATGGTTTAATGAATTTTTTTAAAAAAGGAATTGCTTGAAATACGTTATTTATTAATTTAGATGACATTATACTGCGCCAAAATTTTGTATACACGTGATTTATTTTTTTTGTCAAATTTATTAAAGTTAAAATAAAATCAAACCAGGCTGGAACTTTTTGCGTCATCCGGTTGATACATCGGTATCTAAGAATCAAGGTATTATTTTTTTTTTTTAACAAATTTTTTTTAATTAATCAATTAAATGAATAAATAATATACAAAAAAACTAAAAAACCGAAGGGTTATCTACAATTTCATTGGGTACGAGATTACTAAAAGATTTGGGTGCTCGTGTGTTAAAATTCATGATGTTTCCTTGTATTTATTATTTAGTGATTTTTTTTATAAAACTTCCTAAAATTTTTTTTAGGTTTGTAATAAATATGCGTTACAAATTATAGAAATTATAGCTTATCAGTGATTTAATAGTTTTACTTCTTTTTTTTCACAATAAAAAAAATCAACAAACGACTGAAATGAGCAATTATGATCTGTATTATCGTAATTTTCAATAAATTTGTTAAGACTATATCACATGATTTCATGCGGCGCAGTTATCCGCATTCCGCAGCGACTTCAAATTTTTCGTGTCTTAAAAAATGACCTTTCCTACTCTAATTTTATTCATATAAATTTTTTAACCCTATTATTTTTTTTTATAAACAACAAAATGCCATCTTTGATATTCTAACCAGCATATCTAAAATATGATTTTAACGCACACTAGTATTCAAAAATTGACAAGTATTGCGCATAAACGAACTTTGAATTTGCAATATTGCGAAATAGAATGTTCAATATTAGTCTCTTTAGTATTATAATTTGTAATAAATATTATGCAAATTTTTAAAATTATAATTATTTTAAATAAGATATCATATGTTCAAAAGCTACTCCATTCATACTATTTAAATTCACTAGTTATATTTTGTGAATTATTTAAACAATATTTTAGAAAGTATTGATTTAATGAAATTACAATCTCGTATCTTTTGACAGCATCAGATGAATTTGAATTTCAACCTTTAACTAAATACATTTAAGAAACTTTGGTTGGAGAAAATCATCATGATTTTATTGCTAAAAGTGTTCTTGAAATTATTGAAAAAAAATCCCTTGATAAATTATAGGATTTTTGCCTTCTACAAATTTGTCACAAACCTGATACCTTATTTAAATCAATTAAATTTCTTACTTTCAATCCATCTAATTTATAAATAATGATAAAAAGAGATGATTTTTATGTCAGTGATGAAATTATTATTTGGAAAATTTACTAAATTGGGCATGTGGATAGAATCCCGTTATTCAAAAAGATATTAAAAATTGGAAAAAAAAATGAAAGTACAATGATAAAAAGAAGATTAAGCAGGTTTATTCAAATAATTAGGTTTTATTATATATCTTCAGAAGATTTTCTTTAAAAGTATATCCTTTTAAAGAAATATTACCAAATAATTTGTTTAATAACATACTTGTCGTATCATATGGCATCAAATATGAAACTAAACATTGATATGAAACTTCAACGGGATATGTTTGGGATATATACTGTTGGAACGTACCCTGCTATAATAAGAATAATATATATAATAGTGTGATGAAAATTTTTGATCTAAATAGTATATTCACTTGTTGAATCAGCAGCAACAATAAGAAAATATTGCAATTTTATTTTTTATAGAATATGATAAATTATTTTCATCTCTCAATCATATTTTTAAACAATTTAATAGAAATTTATTATTTATTATTCATTCATTTTTAGTAAATATAATAAGTTGATTAAAATTACATAAATTATAAAAAAAATAAAGAAATATGTATTTGTGTTATTGAAATTATATCTTCTACAAAATAATAAACTAAAAATTAATATAATAACTATTCTGTATGTCTTCCAAAATAATAACTATTTGTATTTATTTATCATATACTGTATCTATTTCTAATTGATCAATTCTGATTTTTTGTTGCTATTGTATACCAATTTTTTTGTTGTCCTTTATTCCACCCATATACCCAGTTTTTCGTATGATATTCTATTCATCTTACACCTATGATTTTAACTATTTGTTTATTCCCTATATTTGTTTTCTCCCATTTGTTCATAATTCAAATTTTCCTGGATTCACTTTAGACTTTGATATAAACTCAAAAGTTGTAAAATTTTTAGTTTTGAATAACCTTTTATATTTGTTTTATCATATTGTATGTTGGCTTATTCTTTTGCTATACCTATTTGTTCAACCTTTTCCATATTAATTCATACAGCATTCCATTTTAATTTTCTACAGTATTGGTTGTAAAGGAATGGTAAAATAAACTTCGTCCTATCCACCTAATTCTTCAGTAATTTTGTCCTTCATCATTATGTTATTTGTTTTGTTATTAAAAATTTTCATCCTTGTTTACGTTCTTTTCTTTTTGATGTCTTTTTCATACCCCTCTTTCTCTCTGGTGCTCTCTTACACCACTACCAGTTAATTTTGTTGACGATAAAAAAAATTCCACGTTATATTCATCATCTTTACACATTTTTTTAATTTCTTCGTGGAAATCGTAGAATATCCTGAGTTATAAAGCTTTGTTTATGTCCATAAAATGAATCCAAATTTTCCTTTAAACTTCATTTCTCCAAATCTGAATGGGTGTTTGTATTACATGAGCTCATAAATAAAGTAGTCAATAAGTATATAAGAAAATGGAAAGGGAATTCTAGTCTAAACCAAACCAGCCAGATCTGACCGGTCTTTCCTTGCCTGATACGAAGAAGACCTCTATATACAGTATAAGGAAGAGAAGAGGAAGTTTAAAGGAATTAAAAAAAAATTACCAAACCCGCCAGATAGAAGATACTCAACTAACTGACTGGTATTACTGGTTTCCTTGCCTGATAGAGGAAAACCTCATATACAGTATAAGGAAGATAATAAGAATTTATTGAGGGAATAGTTGGGAGTAGTTGTTAAAAAGGATAGAGAGAAAATAAACTTATAATAATAATTAGGTAGTAATCCATCTTGCTGATAATGCATTTTTAAAATGAGGTGAATGAGCTCTAAGGATAATTTGATATATTTAATATGATAATCAAAAAAATAATATGGAATTTTGGAGGTATTTATATAATAAAAAATATTAAGAATATAAAAATGAGTCAAAATTATCAATAATGCAATAATAAATTACATCACGTAAAATTCCTATTTGTTCACATGAAAAGTTTCTATAATTGGTTAATGACTCATGATTTCTCTCTAGTATTCAAAATTCGCAACTAATTGATAAATTATACATGATCAAAAAGGCNTAATTGAGNAATNGATTAANCAAATANGGAATTTAATTTGCCACATAATATATTAGAAACATGACTTCTTTTTGATTGTATATTAAAAAAATATATACCTGAAACGCCAACAAATCAAACTTGGGACCAAAATTTAACTATATCCCAAACTAGACTAGTAAATTATAAAATGTATAAGTTATATATATAATGAATTTTATGTCCCGATACAACAGTAACTTTAGAGATAATTTATTTTTGCATTTTAAATCTTGTTCTACGGGAATGGCACAGTTAAAATAAAATAAACTAATAATAATAACACCCAATATCTCTTTGCCAAAGAAAATTATATGAATACTTCAAATACAAATAAATAATAATGTAATAATGTTTGCTTTATTGAATAATGAATTATTATCATGCATAATTTAACTCATTTTATATATTCTTGATATTTTAATTATATAAATATGTCCTTTTTTTTCAAAATTCCATCTTATTTTATATAAAAGAATTTCGAGTATATTCAAATATCCTTAGAGCTCATTACCTTATTTTAAAGCACATGTTATCAGTTTAACCTTTATCCTTTTAACAACTACTCCCTTTAACCTCGCTTCTTCTTACTTTCCTTATACTGTATATGAAGTCTTCCTCATATCAGGCAAGGAAAGACCAGTCAGATGGTCGAGTGTATCTTGACTACTTTATTTATGAGCTCACATAATATCAACACCCACACAAATTTGGAGATTCAATGATTTTTAAAGAAAATTTGGATTTCTGCAATCAAAACTTTATAACTTAGTCAATATACAGATGATGAAAGCAAAAGAATTCACATCAGGAGATAGATGGATCAACCTTTATCTTTGAAATCTAAACTGGAACTTCTTCGGGAATTGAAAAAGTTAGCGGCGGAGAAAAAGTGTTTAATGATTAAGTGTTAGAGAAAGATTAAAAGGTTATCGAAAGGAGCAGAGAAGTAAGGAGTTTGCTCAGCTGCAAAAAACTAGAAAAAAAAAAATCTCTTCTGAGCAATTAAACCTCTACTCTCATATACCTGTAATAATTATGAAGAGAAATTTCGTGGAAAATTTTGCCAACTATTTCTTTGTCTAACCATCCTTTATCATCCTTTACCATTGGTTATTGCTTCTTTATCAACTGTGAAAATGTTTCTGAATTGAAAGAAGAAATATATTGGTTTATAAGATGGAAATGATCAAACAAAATGGTTTAGCAAAAAGAACAAGCCAACATATAAATGATAAACAATAAATCATATTGCTTTCATGGATGGGTTGAGATAAAGTTTGTTGTGTGAAAATTATGGATGGAAAAATTGATGGATAAACAATAAATACGGATAAATGACAGTAAAGAAATGGGTATAAAAAACAAAATTAGAATTGAACAAATATATGATAATCTAGAATAAATAGTTATTAGTTTAGAAACATATAGTTATAATATTAAATTTGGTTTATTACTAAGAATTTTTTGACTTTATATTTTATAATTTATGTAATTTTCATCAAATTTATTACAATAAAAATTATTAAAATGTTAAATTAATGAAACAAGTAAACGGAAAACCAATATTTAAATTGTTCATGATCATAGTACAAATAATACCAGTCTTTTTGACATTTTTTATGTTTACAGCTTCAAATATATCAATGTTATATTATCACAAATTAAATTTCTAGTTTGCTTTTTTATTCATTTCTTAATCTGGCACGAATTACAATATAAACTAAATCATTGGCCAAAATTTCGTTAATTCTGGCCAAAATCGTAATTCCGCGCACAGCGTATTTTTTTTTGAAATTTTTTATTTAAAAGCAAACATTTTTAATTTTATAAATTTATTTAATTACGGCAAATTATTATTAGTTCAAAATATATTTTTTTCAAAAAAAAAATACTGGAGAGCTATGGTGTAACGCATGTAATGCAAAACGATTTCATCAATATTTTAAAAATTGGACTGGTAGTAATGATGATATTGAATATATTGCAAAAGGCGGGTTCGGCAAAGTGTATGAAGCAAATTGGATTGATGGAAATATAGATTATTGGGATAGTAAAAATNAAAATTGGATAAGGTATTTATAAAATGTTATATTTTAGATTACAACACACCATAAAATTATGGATGAGTATACTCCTATTATTAAATTTTACACAAAAAATTATATGATGGTTTTAGTTTATGCAAAATAAGGAAGTTTACGAAATTACTGTATTTAGATACAAATAATAAATTTAAGTTGGAAAGATAAGATTAATAATTTATATGATAATTCACGCCGTAAATCCGAAGAAAAAATTGTGCAAAATTTGTCACATGCTTTAAAATACGTTGCACATATTACAATGACGTTCACAAATTAGGATTGGATACGAGTATTTGAACTTCGAAGACTATATGAAGCTGAAAGATAATTCTCCACCTTGCTATTTCACAAAAAAGGCAATTCATTGTTATGAGATGTGGCTGGAGAATGTATCTAGCAGGATTAGATGTATCAGGCAGAAACAGCCAAAGGACACTTTGCTAAGTGATGTAAATACTGTACCTTTCATCCATTACCGCCAAAACCTGTTAATGAACTCACCTTTACAAAGTAGCTGTTAATGACCATTGATGCATTTTTTACATCATCTGTGTATCGTCCAACAATCTTGACTAAATCTTGAGGAAAACCACTCCCTTTAAAAACCACTAAATGGGAGATATGAATGTAGGAACTTTATATAATTATTTCATTGCGCCCAAATTGGATAATAAAATATTGTATATAAATACGTTAAATTTCTTATATTTGAACATTTAAATAGTACAAGTTAGTTTCCTTTCACTCAAATGAAAAAAAAGAAACAAAAAGTCTAGGAAAATATATTATAACGCTTAAAAGTTTTTTAAATATTTATTTGCGTGATCTAAATATAAATCTTTCTATTAAACATATTAAAAGCTGAGCGATAAAATATGTAATTTTACATTGAATTTAATGTAATCACAAATTTGTAACCCAAATAAAACATTAAATCATTAATTTAAATATAGAATATAATAAAGCTATAGAAAGAAAATCTAATTTTAATCCCAAGTTTATCGATCAAATTTTTAATAATAAAGTTCTCAATAGAATTTTTTTGACTGGAAATTTTTCATCAATTATACAATTTACTTTTGGTAGGATTCCTCAGTTGTTGACGGGTTAACAGATTCATTTGTTACAGTAGCTAGAAAAAACAATCAGGTTTTTTTTTTTAAAAAAAAAAAAAGCTGCTTAAAATTTATAAAATAAAAAGTAAATCAAAAAAAACTTCTCAAATAACGCGTATTATATAGGCACTTTTGATACACTGCTACAATATATTGCGATGTGATTAAAACATTAAATAAAAAAATTGACTTTTTAAAGAAAACTTCAAGGACATAGATAACAAATTTACTGTAATCTTTTTATCTTCCTTATTCTTCTATTATATTGATTGGTGTGGTGTTTATGACATCGATAAGAATTATAAAATATGTAAGTAGATTATAGACATTTGACGTTAACTTATGGTATAGTTTCTGTAGTATTTTGTATTCCCGAAGTAAGAAGTTTCAAGTCTGTTCGGAAGATATTGGTAAAACAGTTGGTGCAGTTGATTATATTATTGGATATTATAATATTAAATTATTTAATTTACTCTTTACTATCTGATATTTACTATTGAAATGTAATCTTTTGGATTTAGTTGATTTGTACCTTCTTCATATTCACGTAATAATAATAATTTCTTTGTATTCTCTTATACCATTTTTTTCTATTTGATATTGTCATTGAACATTGGGTTAAACGTTTTAAACTACGTGTTACTTTATAAATATTTTTTTTTAACAACTTCCTTTTTCAAGGAAACGTGATGATTGGCTAATTAAAAGGATAAACATGAAATATATACCAAAGTAAAGAGTGTTACGATCTGTAATACTTTTTTATTCTTTTTTCGGGAGTGGCTGTACTAAATACATTACACAAAGAATGGATCCTTTAAATTGTTTTTTTTAAAAAAAACCGAGATGACACGTCATGATATCATTTCCAATGACGTTTTTAGTTAACGAAATTTAGACGAAATTTAGTTAAGTAAAATAATAATTTTATTTATATAAAATGCAACAAAGTTCATAAGTAAACAAATTTTCTCTTAAAAAAAAATTCCAATTAATGTAATAATAAATAATAAAAATGAAATGGAAATTCGTTACTTTATTTTTAATTTTCTTATCCACTTTATTCTTTCTCTTAATATTGCTTGGTGGATTAACTGGTAGTATTTATTTAAGTAAATTCACTTTTGATAATCTTATAAAAGAAATCACTCATAAAGATGGTATAAAATTTACTGTGTATGGTTATTGTATTGATAATGATTGTAAAAAAAAGGAATTATCTCATAACTTTGACAAACGTAAGTAATTTAAATTTTATCACGTGATTATTATTATAACAAAACTGATAAGCATATAATCTTAACTGTTAATCTTTTTAACTAGTACCAAGTATTGATGAACTTACCGTTGGGGTTCCTACTAATCTACTTCCTGGTCTTCCCAATATCACAAATCAGGAAATTCCGAGTATTCCGAGCCCTGAAGTTCCAAATATTCCCAATATCCCTAGTATTCCTAGTAATATTCCTAATATACCAAAAAGTCTTCCATTAAAAAAACGTCAAATCAATCCTGATAAACCAATTAGTAACCAAATAAACGAATTAAGTAAAGCTGAATTAGGGAAATTGGCAGTGGCTTTTAATAATTTCACACCAAAATCTCCTACTATCAAATTTTCTGGATTTTTTACTATACCATTAATTGTTGCTTCAATTTTAAATACGATAGCATTCATTTTATTATTTATTAATAAGAATCTTCTTTTAAATTCTATCGCAACTTTCTTTATATTTTTATCTTTTCTTCTTAATTTACTTTCATTCATTTTTACTTTATTACTTTTTTCTTTTGTATTTAATTTAATTGGTATTATACCTGGAATTGGAGATTACAAGACTGGTGATGCAATTTATTTATCTGGATTTAGTCTTGTTTTCTTGTTTATTGCCTTTTGTATACTGAGTGTCCAAAATTGTTGTAAAGCTAAAGATAGAGATACTAATCGTGGGTAAATACGGTATATCTATCATGTAGTGTATCATCGGAAAATTTAGTCATAATACTTGTACATATAAGTCTAATTATACTATATATAAATTCAAATATTAACTTAATAATAATAATTTAATATATGAAATTATGATTATTACAAAAATTTTTTTTTTAAAAAATTCATAAAATTTTTTTTATAACAGATAATACAGATAATGTTACCGTTCAGTCCGACACATATTATTCAAAAAAATTTCACAAAATCCTTGATTTGTAAAATTATCAGTTATGCGTGCACAATTTTCTTTTTTTAAAAAAAATTGACCTTTCTTGGCAGGGATCATGATCCTCTTTACACCGCATAAAGAATTTCATATATAAACTGTTATGGTTTCATTTAAAAACTTTTTTTCCAAATTGATTGTCACATGTGATTCATCCCTAGTTTCAGCATGCAAAAGTTTAATGATTCGTTCAGCATATAAAGACTTGACATTAAGATCATCATCAAATCCTGATTTTTATCGAACCCTGCCCTGTTTAAAAGGTATTACAATTTTTTACGTCCGGAATATATACTTGATTATAATTGGATGTCTATATTTTTTTTTGGTAAAGGTTATAAGGAACAAAGAAAAAATTTTTTTTTTCAGTTTTTAATATATCCAAAAGTTGAGAGAATAGTAAACAATCAAGTCTCGGTTGCATTGTGTCATTACATATGATCCAATCAGCTTGCATTTAATCTAACCATTTATTCTTTGTATGCGTATTTTTAGGTAAGACTGATCTTCATACAGATAAGATAAATCTAAAATCCTTTAGCCGAGGACAAAGTTCCCGCGATCCAATTTCGAAACAATGTGCGGTACTTTACCGATCTTCATTATTATCATCTCACAGATATATAGAAAACTCGAATTTAGTAAACATCAAAAAAAAAAAAACTTTTTTTTTTTGATTTTCTTTAAATTCATTGATTCATCTCAAATTATATCATTTTTTGTTTTGCTCCTAAAAAAAAAAAGACTAATAAAAAATGGCTGAACGAAGAAAAGAAGAGTTACTAAAAAAGAGACAAAAGCTTGAGGAGCTTCGAAGAGCTAGAGAAGAGAGAAAAAAAGAAAAACCAGATGAACCTGCAGAGAAACCAGAAGAAAAACCTACCTCGGTATTTATAAAAAAAATCGAATATTTATCGTTTTCTTATATATATATATATATATATATTTTTATCGGTTTTTTTTTCCTAATAAGATTAATAAAAAAGAGGAGTTGGATAGACTTCTTGCTGAATTGAAACTGCCTAGTAATAAACCTGAAAAAACTGAACCAGTAGAACCCTTAGCTGAAGAACCACCTGCAAAAATTGATACCACTTTACCTACTCTTGACGGATCGCAATCAGTTAATACTACCACTTCAACTCCAATAGCTCCTTCAAGGTATAAAAAAAAAACCTTTAGATTTGTTGTTGTTTTGAAATCAACAAATACCAATAAAATAACATCATTTATTTAATTTAATGTATCAGTCCTTCAATACCAGGAAAGTTTATCCCCAATTTTATTACTTTTGAAGCGGTCATACTAGATATTCCTCCAAAGGTGAGTATATACACTTCTGTGACGAATAAGTTCTACCGAGAACTAACTTTATACGCGTGACATTATAGGAAATTGTATATTACAATAAAGAAGTACAAACAAAAGATACTTCTTTTGAACCACCACCACCTTCGGAAGATGAAATACGTGCCAAAATCGTTAAAGAATTTGAAGAAGCAGAAAAACAACGTAAAGCTTATGAAGAAGAAGAAAAAATTAAAGCTGAAATTGAAAAAAAACGAGAAGCAAAATTATGGGGTAATTTATATCAATTATAAACATTTTTATTTAATCATTTAATTTTGTGATCTAATTATTTTATTTATATTTTAGAATTATCCGAAGAAGAGAAGAAGATTATTTTTAATTTACCAGAATTTAGAGATTTCGTTGATCTTTCTACAAAATATGTAGAAAGAGCAATCAATGAAAATTATGATGTTTTGAGAGATTATAAATTGGGCGAAGATATTGATGAGTGAGTGTTATTCTCCTTATATGCTAGTTTCTTTTAATATAAAACCTTTTAAATAAGATGTTTTTCTTTACTTATAAAGTGAAGTAGTAGAAGGACCACGTGTAAAATATGTGTGTTCATACTTTGATGATCGATGGAATAAAAATCGATCTGTTACCGATGTAAATTGGTCAAAAAAGGTAGATTAAAATACGTATATTTACTTTATTGTGATGTTCCACCAAATCTTTCTTGATACTAATGACTCTAAAAAAAAATTGTACTAGAATCCAGAACTATTTCTCGCATCGTACAATAAAAATCCATATGCAGTCAATGATCCAGATGGAATCGTTTGTGTGTGGAGTTTACGTTTATTAGATCGTCCTGAATTTATTTTCCATTCACAGGTTTGTAAATTTTAATTTTTGATTTTTCTTTCCTTTTTTTAAAAAAAAAATCTAATCCTTGTTTTGTATGTACTATTAGTCGGACGTTCTTACGACAATGTTTTCTGATTTTCATCCAAGTTATATTATTGGAGGCACATATTCTGGTCAAATTTTAGTCTGGGATATGAGATCAAAGTCATTACCGGTTTTTAAGACTCCACTAGGAGCCGCTGGTCATACTCATCCCGTATATGCAATGCAAATGGTTGGAACACAAAATGCACATAATCTCATCACTGCAAGTACAGATGGATTAGTTTGTTCTTGGCAATTAGATATGATGACTCAACCACAAGAATCTTTAGAACTAATTTATACAGATCATCCTAAAACCGAAGAAGTATCAGTTACAACTTTTGGTTTTCAAAAAAATGAATCTTCAGCTTTTTGGGTTGGAACAGAAGAAGGAAATATTTATCAAGCAAATAGATATGCGCATGCTGGAGGGTGAGACAATCTGTTATGCAAACCCCTAGATTATTATTTTGTTTTTGCATAATTAATTATTAAAATATTTTTTTTTTTTTTTTTGTTTAAAAATTCTATAGAAAAGCTGGTATCAATCATTATGATATATATAAAGGACATTGGGGGCCTATTACAGGACTTCATTTTCATCCTATTGATGGTCAAGTAGATTTCTCAGATATATTCTTGACATCATCAGTTGATTGGACTGTTAAAATGTGGCGTGCCAAAGTAATATTAAACATTATTTGAAAAAAAAATTTTTTTTTTTTAACTCATAAACGTTAATCATCTTTTTACGTGAACACTTTAGTCTGTAGCGAAACCATCAGCTGTACCACAAAATATTGCACCATTATATTCTTTTGAAGGGGCAGATGATTATATTTATGATGTAAAATGGTCACCTACTAATCCAGCTTTATTTGGATGCGTGGATGGCAAAGGAAATTTTGCTTTATGGAATTTAAATGACGATACTGAAGTACCTATTGCAAGTAAGAAAGTTGGTGATCGTGCATTGAATAAACTTCAATGGGATAAAGAAGGAAGAAGAGCTGCTATTGGATCTTCAGATGGTCGTGTTCATATTTATGATATTGGCGAGGTAATGTTTATACACATTATCAATTATTTTTATTTTTTTTTCAAAAAAAAATTCTAAAAAAAAATTGTTTTCATTTGAACATTGCAGTTATGTAATCCACGTGATGAAGAATGGAACATTATGCAATCGAAAATATCAGAAATGATGGATTCTAACGATGTTAGTGCTGGAAGATACGCTTTAGCAAAATAATAATTTAGCACAACTTTCTTTGTTGAGATGCAATAAAACAATTGTAATATAGGCATACATTACTTTATTTAAGGGTAAATTTGTGGGAAAGTGGAATTTTATTTATTTATTTATTTTATCTTTGATAAACAATATAGAACAAAAGATTTGAATAAAGTCACGTGGCATGTTGGTTATTTTGTGACACAAATTTTTATGTGCTTTCATAATAGTCTAGATCTCCCTTTATTGCAAATAAAAATTAAAGTTAGAAATGATCTGCAAACATTTCGAAAAAAGATTGGTTTCGATATATTTAGACAAGTTACTCTTTAGCCACAAAGTACACGATTACGAATTTACGATGTGCCAATATGCCTGATTTTTGCATAAATAATACATTTATAAATGAGTAATTTATTCAAAGGTTTTTTTTCTCTTAATTCTTTTTTTTTTTTCGTTTATATAATTATTATTATTATTATCATTTTATAAAATTTATTGCGATTTTTTTTTTCTCGGTGATAGTTGATATGAATGTGAATGCAACTAGGTTGACTCTTTTACATTCAGATTTTATTGTATCGCTCGTCTCTCAATATTTTGAATATCAAGATGATGTTTATAAATGCCTTTTTGTGAATCCGTCTTGGGCAAGGGTAAAGTAAATTCGTTATCATTTTCGAAAAAATTTTATATAATATTTTTTTTTTTAATAATTTTTTTTTTTTTTTTATCTTATTTAACCATCTTATTCGACAACTTTCCTTCTCTTCGGTAATTATTCCTTCGTTATCGTTCGATTAATTTCGACTATTTATCGACTAATTTTCTCTATAAAGATGCTCATTCCAGTGTTATGGAGAAGTCCAGTATGGAAAA
The DNA here is from genome assembly GCA_003550305.1 of Glomus cerebriforme. Classification (NCBI taxonomy): domain Eukaryota; kingdom Fungi; phylum Glomeromycota; class Glomeromycetes; order Glomerales; family Glomeraceae; genus Glomus; species Glomus cerebriforme. The sequence continues at coordinate 23,345 of QKYT01000836.1, read as the reverse complement.
CATCAAAGTCATTTCAAAAATTCTTACGTACATTATCAGAATCAAATCCACAATGTGATTATGGAAAATTTGTTGAAAAATTAACATTCAAACCATATCCGAGTTTTCCAGTACAATTTTTCACAACGCAAACATTAGACATTATATCATTACAATGTCCGAATGTATTATATTTGACATTTGATTGTTTAAAACCTTCAACATCATCATATTTTACCACCACAAATAGTGATTTACTTCCAAATATTTTAGTAACGTTGTTACAAAGATTTCCAAAATTGATTTCATTTAAGGGACCAAGATTTAATTCGATGCAATGGCTCGGAGCAGGATTAACACCTATGCGGAAGGGATATCTTCCTTACATAAGATCATTAAGACTTTCATTAGATTGGAGAGATTTATCAATACCATTCTTATTACATGATATTGGAAGTCATTGTCCACATATTACAACACTTGATATTATAACTGATGTTCCCGAACAAACAGCCAAAGTTATTGTAGATGCATTTCCAAATTTAACATCATTTTCATGCATAACAGTAACATTTCAATCATTAAATATATTGATTAGTGCATTGCATAAATTAACTTCATTAAAATTTCAATTTGGACAAGATATAACTGACGAATTATTATTAAAATTTTCATCAAAATTTCCTAAATTAGAATCATTCACATTAACAAAAGGATGGTATTCTTTACCATCATTTATGAAATCTTGGTCATTAATACAACAAAATAGTTTAAATTATTTGGAAATTTCTCATTATACGGAATTAACAAATGATATGTTATTACCTATATTTCAATCATGTCAAAATTTATCTACATTAAAATTAATTCATTGTCCTCGTATAACTGATAGTTCTATATCATACTTAACTAGATATAATCGTGGTAATTATTTTAAAAATTTATTAATTCATCATAATTATAATATTTCTGATCAAGGAATTGGTTCTTTAGCAGACAATTGTACTAGTTTACTCTCACTTAATTTATTAGAATGTCCTAAAATTACTGTTAAATCTTTAAGTAAAATTATTAAAAGATGTAAGAATTTATTGGAATTTTATGGTAGTTTTAATTATAGGTTAACAAATGATTTGGTTAAATGTTTTAATTCTTGTGAAAATAAGAATTTATTAGTTTTTGGTAATAGATTTGTTTGTTTAAATAATATACAAATTTCAAAAACTATTGATAGTTCAATGTTATTGAAATTATCAACACAATTACCAAATTTAAGAAAATTGGATATAAGATATCCGATTAAAAATGTGAACTCAAATGTAAGTGATATCGTTTTCTTTTTATTATAAGATAAAAAAAAAAAAAAAATACCGTAATAATAATAATTTTTTACAATAATTTTAACGCCTTTTTTTTTCTTCTTTTACTTAGAAATTAATTAAAGCTATACTTAATTTTAAATCACTTGAAAAATTATGTATCGTTCCTCCTCCAAATTTAAAACGTAAGCATTTAAGATTGTTGGATGCTGAACATAGACGTTTAAAAGAAATTTGGTTTTTGACAAAAGAACATCCTAAAGTCCGACAATATATTTATGAATCTGAGAACAAGAGTGGTATTAGAATTACACTTTGTATGTTAACTGATGACGAAGAAATTTGATAAAGGACTGCGAATTTAGGAGATTATAATGCTCAATAGAGCCTTCAACGCAATGTTTAGGATTATTATTATTATAACAAAAAAAGAGGGGAAATTTTTTTAAGGATGAAGGAGATGATAACTTTTGAGGGATTTGTTTTATCGAAAAAAAAAGTGTGAATTTGAGAGGTTTGGAATTGTGATTTTTTTTTTTTTAAAAAAAAAAAAAAAAAAAAAATTTAAAAAAATGAAAAAAAAAAAAAGGAAAAATGAGGGACGTTATCATTATATTCATTTAATTAACATAAAAAACATTTTCAATTTAATTGACATTTTCTAAAAAAAAACCAATATAGTAATTGGAACGCGTTAGCATCTTAATTTATGTATATATTTTCTTTTAGACATTTAATATATATAAAACATTTCATCGGATTTTTTAAAGATATTAAACGTTAACGTAGAAAAAGTGAAGAAAATATTTTAGTAATAAAAAAAAACTTTTTTTTTATTCATCTCATCTAATTCTATGTTCACGTGACGATAATAAATTGTAGTAGTTTAAAAATATTTTCTTTAATCCCTCAACCAAGGAAACTTTTTTTAATAAAAGGTTTTAATAATTCTAAAAGAATTCATGCGTATTGTTATTTTGTTTAATAATCGACGCTTTTAAAATATCAAATTCTCCAGAATTTTGACACATTTGATAAAATGATGAATTCGAGTTTGAAATAAGATTATATGGGCTGTTGAACAATAATGAAAAGTTTGTTAGTCAAATCCATTAATAACAAATGAAAAAAAAGTAATAGTTTTCACGGAAAATTTTAATAAATACCTATCAAATTCAATAACATTTCCTTGATCTATGATAAAAAAATAATAAGTAATTTTTTAGAAATATTGTATATAAATAAGTTTTAATTCATAGTACATACCTAGTACAAGAATCCTATCATAATCAATAACGGTTCTTAATCTATGTGCAATACATAATATAGTACAATCTACAAATTCTCTTCTAATCATTTTTTGAATTTTATCATCCATAGCGAAATCAATACTGCAAATAATATTAAATTAAAAATTAATAAAAGATCACTCAAAGAAAGCACATTTACTAGTCGTTTTAACGAAGCTCTTTATTCGCTAGATTACCTTGCAGTCGCTTCATCCATAAGAATAATTTTAGATTTTTTTAATAAAGCCCTAGCTAAACACAATAATTGTCTTTGCCCTTGACTAAGATTTTTACCGCCCTCATTTATAGGTGTGTCTAAATCTTTGAATACATTAATATTATCATCTAATGTTGTCGTTAAATGCTGTTCATCCTCTATTGATGGTAATAAATGCACTCTTCTTAAAGATTCATATAACTCATACTCTTCATATTGCGAAAACACATCAAGATTGGATCTAATAGTGCCTTTTTTTAAAAAAAAAAAATGGTTAATATAAATTACGTTTACAAATAAAACTAATTCTAGTATTATCTACCTGTAAATAGTATTGGATCTTGTGGAATAATTGTAAGTTTTGATCTAAGATCCTCAACACCTATTGTACTTATATCAATCCCATCTATTATTATTTTACCATCAGATGGTTCAATAAATCTAAATAACGATAATGATATAGTTGATTTTCCTGACCCAGTCCTAAAAAAAAGATGAAAAATTAAAAAAGTAATCCTTCAAAAAAAAAAATATCAAAATATTTTAATACTCTACCTTCCCACAATACCAACTTTTTCTTGGCCAAATATCTCAAAAGAAATATGATGTAAAACAGGTTCCAATTCTTGTGAATATTTAATCAACAAATTTTCTACTTTAATATTACCATTATGAGGCCAACTAGCAGGTGGTCTAGGTTCAATAATTGCTGCAGCCTCCTGACTAATTTCCAAAAATTCACACACTCTTTCTATAGAATTTAAGCTCATCTCAAATTCTGCATAATTTCTAACTGACCACATAATTTGTTTGGAAAATGCCATTGCAAATGATAATGATAATCCTGCTAAACCTGCATCAATCCTATCTAAATTCCACAATATAAATATTCCTGCTATAAATGTTAATATCGCTCCCATTATATTATATCTTACTGATAACCATCTATTAAGTGTACACTTCATAAAAAATGGTCTATTATTAATATCAATTCTGCAATATATTTGTTAAAAGTTAATAAACTTATTCTTCAAAAATAGAAATAAAACATATGGATATGGATATTTATAATGTCAAATTTAACCTTAACAACATTTCTTCCATAAATTTTTTTGTTGCGCCATACGCTCTAATTGTTGAAATTCCTCTAAAATAATATAAAAAAAGAAATCAGCAATTATTTCACAAACAAATAAATAAGTTTTTTTCATGTAACTTACATTATTGTTTCACCAAAATGTGAATATATAGGTGATTTCGTAACAGAATCTAATCTTTTCATATCTCGTGAACATTTCGCGAATAATAATCCAAGAAATACATACGCAACACCTAATTATATAGAAATTTTAAATATTTTAATAAAACAAATTGAAATATACATGTTATGAAAGGAAAATCGTTTAAATTTATATAAACTTACTAAAAATCAATGAAGCTATTATAAATTCTAAAAGAAATTAAAGAACATTTAGTTTGTTAAGTTTTCGATGTATATTATTTTTAAAATAATACATACCTTTTGTAACAGCTGATATTACCATTATAGTGCCAATCATCATTATGACCTAAAAAGGATTAAAAGATAATAAATAATTTATATTTGAAAAAAAAAAAAAATAAACGAGAGGTGTTCTTACATTATGAAGGCATGAGCTCAAGTTTCCTATAAAATATCAGAAATAAAATTAATATTTTAAAATTTTTTTTCTTTAAAAAAAAAAAAAAATCTTAATTATGAAGGCATGAGCTCAAGTTTCCTATAAAATATCAGAAATAAAATTAATATTTTAAAATTTTTTTTCTTTAAAAAAAAAAAAAAA
>QKYT01000836.1:3919-17583 GCA_003550305.1 Glomus cerebriforme | reverse complement strand
TTTTTTTTTTTTACCTTGCTAATGAACAACGTTGTTTTTGTCCACCAGAAAGTGTAAGTCCTTTCTCTCCAATTTCTGTCAAGTCACCATCTTCTAGAATTTCAAAATCCCTTTGTAAAGCACATGCTTTTATAACAGCTTTATAACGTTCTTCTTGGAATGGAAGTCCAAAGGTTATATTATTGCGGATTGAATCATTTTGAAGAAAAGATTCTTGTGCAACAAGAGCCACACAATTATCAAGAATCCAATTAGACATCAAAGGGTCAGGGTTAAGGATATATTCAGGAGATCGAGGGAAAAATATTTCTCCTTTTATAAGATTTGTTTCTATATCGAATGAGAATAAAAATAATGGATTAGATATTAATTGAAAACGAACAAATCCTAATAATCAATTTTTTTTTTCGGTTTTTACCTCTGAGAAGTGACATTAACAATAAGGTCTATATAAAAACAATTTCAAGATTAAGATAAGTAAAATAATTACTTTATGTTAAAAAAAAAATGAATAAATAAAAATAAAAACCACCTTTCCTGATCCTGTTGGTCCGCCTAGTGAAAGCGTCAACAAAGCATTGTTAATATCTTATCTTATTTCAATTAAACTTAATAATAAATACTCACATATTATACTTAATTTACCAATAGGAAATTCGATATTTAAATCTTTCATAATAAATTCACTCGAGCCTAATTCATCGACTTCTTCATATTTATTCCAAGTAACACTAGCATTTTTAAATCCAATTTTAGAAGTATCTGTTTTTGCGGATTCAATTTCAATTTCTCCTGAATCTAAGAATGTTTCTATTCTTCTAATACTAATACTGGCTTGATAAGCTTGCATAAAGACTTCAGGAAGATTTGTTAATACCATTCGAAGCTCATTAAGAATTGTTATTGAAGTAAATGCTATTGACGGCGTCAACTCATTTCCTTGAACTTTTGTAAAGACATAAAACATTACAATAGTTACAAGTACGGGAGTTGCCAACCATATCAAATTATACCATGTTACATATATGAAAGCCTTAAATATTTCTTTAAGTTCATTTTCACGAACATCTGAAATTTAAGATCAAATGTTAACTTTTCTACTTCTTTCTAGGATAAAATTTTAATATATTTTAGCTTACCTAAAATTCGGGTTTTCCATTTTTTCTCCCAAGCAAATAATTTAATCATTCGAATTCCTTGTAAAATCTTTTAATAAAATTATTATAATCGTATTTTTTTTTTAAAAAAAAAAAAAAGTTCCCTTTAATAATTTATAATTTTTTTACTTACCTCATTCATTAAATTAACTCTATGATCTCTAACTTTCATAAGCTCATTTTGAGATTTAGCAAAAGATTTAGAAACCAATTGATTCAAAGGTAAAATAACTATCATAGTTATAAAGGCATAAATGCTAGCAATTCCCAATAATTGATAAAGAAAATAAAGAGCAATTGTAATTTGTATAGGACAATCAATAAAAGTTGTCCACCACATTGAAAATTGTCCAATCCGATTCGTATCTACAGCCATAAGATTAGTTATTTTTCCTACTGAAGCGGCTAAATTATTGTTTTTTGATGAATTACTTTCATTATCTTTGTTTTCATCTTTTAAATATAATCCATTTAACATCTTTAAACTTTTAGCATATAATTCAGCATTTAACATTCCTCTTACAGATACATTAAATACACTTGCACTCCAATACCATTGTTGTCCCAAGGATAAAAGTGAAAGAATGTTACTTATTAACATTCCAAATATACAAACATAACCCCAATCACTTGGCTTATTTAACGGATTTTCCTGAATGAATTCGAGAAAATTATATAAAAACAGAGTAGGAACATAAAATATTAACGCCGAAGAAATCGTTGCAACGAGTTGATATATCATAATATGATTATTAGCTTTCCATATTCTATATAATAAAGATTCGCTGCGCCATACTTTAAACTTATGATACGCAGTGAGTGCACGAAGATTAAAAGGAAGTTGATCTATATCCGAATCATTTAAAGCAACTTTATAATAAGCTTTTTTCATTAATGGTGTTATTGCAGCAAATGTTATAACATCCAATATTGAAGAATAAGTTAATGGAGTAACAGGTCTTCCATTATCAAAAAGTGGAGGACCTCTAGGAGTTGTAATTGCTACTGCGGTGACTATTGATGACAAAATAAAATTGCAAATCGCAGCAATTTTTTCTAAACGGTTTGTTGTTACATCATCATCTATAGAGGTAATAAATGCAGATCGAAGATGCCACATTGAACATAAGAACGCGGTAGAGAATATCGATGTTAAATGAATATTAAAAGTTTTTCTCCATTCTTTTATACGTGGTTGCTTATCTATCACAGCAATTACTGTGGAGTAAAACTTTTAAANAAAANAAAAAAAAAAAAAAGAGATCAAGTTTATTATATATATTACATAATAATTTACGAAAAATGTACGACAACTTACCCAACAGAAAACCAATAATCCCGTATGTATAATATCATCAGATAATGAATAGCCATTAATTATTTTGGAAATTTTTTTGTCTATTTTCCATCCTAATAAAAATGAAAATAATGATGTTTGGATTATACAAATTCCTAATTTAATTGTATCTCTTTTAGCTGTTGAAAATCGTACATGTTGATTTTTATTATTATTTGTAGTATATGTGTTAATCAATTGTATTGAAACATCGTTTCTATTATAATATTTTTGTACAAGAAGTAAGAAACTTCCTAAAGTTACTATTGTTGGTGGTATAGCATCAAAATAAGACATTTTTTTTAAAAGGATTCGAACATATCAAAACGGAGAAGAGAAGATTAAATTTTTTTAGAAAAAAAAATTTTAGGTTTATAAAAAAAAAAAAAAAAAAAATTTAAACAATGAACCTAAACATTTGGATTATCAAATTGCATTAGTCATCTAATTGAACCATTCGAGCAGCATATGTCTATATCGGAAATACTACCAACAGAAAAAAAGCATTGATAGTCTCCACGAATATAAAATCTAATCTATCAAAGGTTGGATTATATTATAGAATTGTATTACATCATAGAATTCTATGCCAAATAGAGGAAAGAAATAAAGATAAATGGATTGGCTGACTTTATAGCTAATCCTAATTCTATTTTATTAACACTGGAGTGCGGACCAAATTGATCGTCATTTTACAGCTTTACTTTGATTCAAATTTGACCGTATTTCAAACACTAATCTCCGAATTGAATTTTAGAACAATGAAAACAAAAAAAAATTGTTTGTTCATTTCTTTTTTTTTTTGTTCTTTTTTTTCGTAAATTTTTTTTTGTTCCCTTACCCTGTGGAAATTACGGTAATAACGGTAATTACGGATAAGAGGTAATTTATTACAAAATCAGATACGATTGTTCGTTTCAAGTTCCCAAATTAATATAAATGTACTACATTATACAAACTTTGTCTGTTTCAGGCAATATTTGCTATATTAATATTCAATTAAATATAAATAAGGCATTTTTTTAATGTTTTAAAATTCCATCTTTCATTCATTAATATTTTTTTAAAAAAAAACTATGCCAGATTTAAAATCCGTTATCGAAAATACTCCAGAAACTGTTGCAGCCGCTACAGAACTTGCTGGAAGTTTGTCCAGCCTAGGCAGTAATTTAGATATTGCAAAAGCTACCCTTGGAGCCGTAGGAACTGTAGGAGAGGCCATTAAACCATTTGTTCCATTAATTGCGGTTGTTACTACAGTAATTAGCGAAATTATTAGCATCTATGAAGATGCTCAATATAATAAAAAAATTTGCAATGCTTTAATGGATAGAGTCCAAGTAGCTGAAAGTGCTATAAAAACTTTAAATAGAAGAAAACAAGAAAATGAAAAAAATTTTCGTGATAAAAAATATTATTTAACATTTGTAAGATTTACTGATGTTATGAAAAAAATTAAAGATTTTATTAAAGATATTAGTCAATTACAAGGTTATAAAAAATTCTTACATGCTAGTAATATTAAAGATAAATTTGAAAATTTAACTAAAGAATTTGAGACTGTTATGCGCGATTTGCATTTTACCATGGCGGTTGAGAACGATGAACAAAGAGAGATTGATCAAAAAGCTCTTAAGGAAGATATTGCCGAAATGACAAAAGTAAGTTATTAATAAATTGTATAATTTGTAATTTTTATAAAAAATATTTTTATCGGCTAATTTATTGATTTTTTCTTTCTTTCTTTTCTTTTTTTTTTTTTACTTTTTACTTTTTAAATGATAGTTTTTGGAAAGAATAGAAGGTGGTATTACCGCCGGTAATAACCAAATTAATACGGTTTTACAAGAAGTTATATTAATTAAGAATCAAATAGAAACATTTACCGATATCAAGAGAAGTTCTCTGCCAATACCCGAGTCTATCAAAGCAACTACAATAGAACCGAATGAGCTTACAGATCCTCTTGGAGGAAAAGCAACTGATCGTCGTAGGAAAAAAGAACCTTACATTGTAAAGAAATCTTGGAAATTTAGTATAGATGTTGCTTGCATTCCTACCAATATCCCAGAAGATAATTCCATGAAAGCTCAAAATGTTCAAGCTAAACTTGCTATTTTGGGAAAACTTCAAGATTCCCCCAACATCTTGAAATTTTATGGGCTTTCTCATATTGATAATAATTTAGTTATGGTAGTTGAATGGGCTGAATTAGGAAATCTTCGCGAAGTTTATAATAAATTCGATATCTCCTGGACTGCAAAGGTAATAATAACTAAAAAAAAAAAACTATTACTTCTAATTCTTTAAAAATAATAATATTATTTTTTTTAAGGTGTCCATTGCTCTTGGCATTTGTCGTGGTATCACTTTCTTGAATTCATGTAAAATTTATCATCACGATATTCGTTGTCAGAACGTGATGATGACCCGGTACTTGGAACCTAAACTTACAAATTTCGAATATGCTCGTCTTGTGACTGATAATACCGTTAACGTCACTAATCTAACAGAAATTGTACATTGGCTTGCTCCTGAAAAATTGAGAAATGCTTCTCAACCATATAACACAAAATGTGAGATTTTCAGGTGAGATAGTACAAAATTCTTCTAAAAAATGTTATAATCATTTACTATATTTTAATATGAGATATATATAATTTTCTTTTTTTACAAAGTTTTGGGATGCTACTCTGGGAATTGGCTTTTGAAAAAATTCCATATGAAAATTGGGACATGAATACAATAAGAGATTATGTTTTGGATAAGAAAAGAGAAAAAATTACCTTTGGTAAAGAATCACCTCATATTCAAAAACTTCAATCAGATTATGCGAAAATTATCGTTGCTGGTAAGGGATTATTATAAGAATTTTTTAGGTATTGATTTTACAATTTTTTTTACTAACATGTATTTTAATCTTAATTAGCATGGCAAGATGATCCACAAATTCGAGCAGGATTACAACAAATTTTTTTGGATTTACACGCGATGTATACGGAATTTTGTTCTTCATTAGTTCCTACATCTCCTGATCTTAAACCAGATAAAAGTTTAGATTTAGATGGATCTAAAGCAGCAGCAGCAGTTCCAGTTTCTGTTAGTGATGAAGGAGGGTTAGAATTGCCAGCTATGGAAGATTTTTCTATTGACGCATTTGAAATTATGCCACTTGAAGAAGGAATTGCAGCTCACAAGAAAAAAGAATTGCAAGTAGCATGGGATTGTTTTAATGCACATGCGGATTTAGGCAATACAACAGCCAAATATTGGAAAGGGTATTATTTATGGGAAGGTTATGCTTGCCAACAAGACCGAGTTGAAGCATCAAAATTATTTAAAGAAGCGGCTGATGATGGATTACCAGATGCACAATTACGATATGCATTTAGTTTGGTTCCTGGAAATCCTGGAAATCCTGGAAAATTTGATAAAAAAGTATTTATTGAATATCTTACGAAAGCTGCAGGAAATAATAATAGTACAGCTCAATTTAATTTAGGTGATTTATATTTAAATGGTAAATTGAATGTAACTAAAGATGAAGAATTAGGTATAAAATACTTAAGATTAGCTGCATTAGCTAATCAACCTAAAGCTATTGAAATCTTACGAAAAAAGAAAATTAACATTTATAATGAAGATAAAGTAAGTTAAAAAATATTTTATTGTTTATGTTTATTTATTTGTTAGATGCTGACCCTTTTTTTTTTCTTCCTTAGATTCCTTCTCAATAATTCGAAATATTCATAATTTGTAATTTATATCTATTTAATCGTAAAATTTGTGAATTTAATGTATGTAATGTAGTAAAATGTGTTTGTTTTTTTATGCTATTAATATTAAATAGAATATTCATTATTTAAAATTAAATAAAAACATTATCAGAATCAAATTATATTAAAATTATTAAATGAAATTTGGATGATGATGAGTATTAATATTATATTTAAATTTTTTATTAATATCCTGTACCATCATCTATGGAATGAATATTCTGTTGAAACATTTAAATCGAAAAAAAAAATCATTCATTCAGAAAGAATTTTTATAATCAAATTAGAATTATTTATTAAAAAAGGTATAACACTGAATGACTGAAACGATTATGTTATAGTTATTAGATGGGGTAAAAATATCGATCGAAGACCGATAATAAAATTATTACTAGTTAAGCTATTAAGATTCAGTTTTTATCAACGATCATATGGATAAGCGGCTTTAACACTCTCAAGCATCTTTTCCAAATTATAACAAACATTTTTCTTAATTTGAATCCGTTTCTTTTCTCCCGTTATCAAACTATCCATGGTTGACTTAATTTCATTCGTGATAGAATCATTCAAAGATTTTGTGTTGGAATGGGCAGTGGTGAATTTGGTAATATCTTCTTTAAGGGCCCCAGAGAGTTTTTCCAAATCCTGCAGGGATTCGTTATAGTTCTTAATACTCTTCCTTAAAAATTTACGTAAAAGAAAAAAATCATCTCTGTGGTTACATTTTTTTTTTTTAAAAAAAAAAAAAGCTTTATGAAAATCAATTATTAACTTACAAAATGTCGGCAAATTTTATTGATAAATCTGGGATGATAGAAGATTCTCCAGTCGAATTATACCGTATAGGTAGCATAATAGACTTTGTGAGATGAATTTTAGAAGTAGCGAGAAAATGTTTTTTGAAAATTTGCGACATAGTGAAAAATAAAAATTCGAGAGAGTAAAAAAAAAACAAATATCTATTTATAACGAGATTTGATTTATGATTGTGTATTCATGAATCATGAATCATTCCACGTTCTTTTGAACAAAAATATTTTTTCATATGATTAGATACGAATTCGTAACAATTGTTTCAATTCGAAATGTTACTTCGTCCACAATTAAATCGCTTAGCCACGTACTATCAAACTCACATGATAGTTCAATTTATTAATATAATGGTTTAAGTAAAAAAAAATCTTTTAGATAAAATCTAGATTGAAATTATGTTTCAAAATACTATATTGAATGATTACCTGTACAGTACATAATATATACAGTACTACATCATCCAGATGACACATACTATTGATTTTATACCATTTAGATTGAACCTGGAATCATGCACTCTTTTTCTTAAAAGTGCTTACTAATGATAGTTTCTTAGGGATTATTATTCAAGAATTCATAAAAACCTTTGATTCATATGCGCATTTAACATATTTTTTCCATAAAACCCTATATAGAATTGTCGTATTTCCTGGTGTTTTGTCTGTTGGTTAAATATTTTTGAATTTGTCTCATATATATACTAAATAAATTCTAAATTACATATCGAGCGTCTGCAATTTACAAAAAGTGAACGCATTTTTATACTGTACATTATACTAATAAAGGAAAATTTAAATGCATGATTTGATTTTTTGAAATAAGCTATCCTATTTAATTAAATGATACAAAATAATTCTTTTCGTAAAATGGTAAGTTCTTATCTGTTATAAGATTCTGCGCCAATAAATCTGGTCAATAAAATAATTAGATGATTTTTGGTCTGGTAAAAATCTACACGTGATATTTCGTAAATATTTTGTAATAATTATTAATTAGAAATATAAAAATGAATTTTGATTTCATTCAACCCTTTTTTTCAAACTTCTTGCTTTTTCGCTCGTCGTATTCGTTTATTTTCAACAATGCCTTTTGGAAAGGAACAATCTATCAATCGTGACCTTATTAAGAAGCATATCATTAAATTATATCTTGATAATCCTAAAAAAGATTATGATAATCTTATTGAATCTATTGGTTCGTAATCTTTTAATTTCTTATATATGATTTTGAACAGCATTATATTGAAATCTTTGTAATTTTTTTTTTAATACTTAGGAAATGCACAAGTTGTATTGATTGGAGAAGCTTCCCATGGAACCGAAGAATTTTATCATGAAAGATGTTTAATTACACAACGATTAATAAAAGAAAAAGATTTCACGTAAATATACTATGTACTTTTTTAATATTGTGAGAAGTGAAAATGTCCGCAGTAATGCTGGTCAAATCTATAATTTAGGCCCGACGAACAGCTTTTTATTTTTTTGATAACCATTTTTAAATTTTTCTTGTTCAATAATAATATAGCGTTGTTGCATGCGAAGCAGATTGGCCGGATACTTTTAAAATTAATCGTTACGTGCAAAATTTCAAATCAAATGATTCAAAAAATGCACGTGAAGCATTAAGTGACTATCAAAGATTTCCAACATGGATGTGGAGAAATTATCAAATCGCTTATTTTGTTGAATGGCTTAAAAAACATAATGATGAATTAGAAGCTAAAGGAAAAACTGAGCAAGGTGAAAATAGATGGAATCGTTATGATAAGGTATTTTTAAATGTTAAATTTAACAATGATTAAGAATTGTACAATTTTATCTTTTTATTTTATCATGTAGACCGGATTTTATGGATTGGATTTGTATTCATTGTTTAGATCTATGGATGCTGTTATTAATTATCTAGAAGGAATTGATGTTGAGGCAGCAGAAAGAGCAAAAAAAGCGTAAGTTTAATTCACTACATCAACTGAATCATGATAATTATTAAATTCATTTTCTTAAATTATTTTCAGTTACTCTTGCTTCGATCATTTTGATCAATCAGCAGAATCTTATTCATTTTCGACATATTTTCAAGTTTCATCATCATGTGAAAAAGAAGTAGTTAGAGTATTAATCGATATGGTTAAAAGACGTACTGGTGTGAATAAATTAAATGAAGAAGAAATAGATGAACTATTTGCTGCTGAAATGAATGCTGTGGTGGTTAAGAATTCTGAAGAATATTATCGTACGTATTCTGATATTAAACTTCAAATATGGAACTTTCACTAAATCTTATTTCATAAAAGGAACGATGATTGGTGCTGGTGCTCAAAGTTGGAATAAACGTGATTCACATATGATGAAAATATTAATTTCTTTAATGAAATATTTGAAACGTCAGAGAGATAAACCTATTAAAGCAGTTGTTTGGGTAAGTTATTTAATTATAATGTAAATATGAATTAATGTAATTATTATTTGTGAAATTCAAATTTGATTGTTAGGCTCATAATAGTCACGTGGGAGACGCGAGACAAACAGCATATAAGAATGAATTGAATATTGGACAGCTAGCTCGTGAACAATTTGGAATGGAAAATGTTTATAATATCGGATTTACCACTCACACGGGAACTGGTAATTAACTGGAGTTCTATACAAAATATTAAAAATTTTAAATCCAAATACTAACGGAATAATACTATAGTTACCGCGGCTTCTAATTGGGATGCGCCCAAGAGAAATAAAAAACGGTATTAAAACTGCGTAATAATCACTTTAAAGTTAAAATTTGGAACTTCTAACTTATCTTACAATGCCTTAAACATTTAGTTAATCAATCGATCTTTGAAACAGTTGAACACCTATTTCATACGGTATCAGAAGAAACTAAAAATAAGTAGAAAACACTAAGTTTTCTACTTATTTTTAATTATATTCGAGAGAAGAAAAAATTGCCCACTTCTGAGGAGCTTATTAATGAACTTGCTAATAAAGCAAGGTTAAGAGAACGAGCTATTGGAGTAATTTATCGTCCTGATACAGAATTACAATCTCACTATTTAAATGCCAAAATTTCTTTACAATTTGATGCTGTTATACATATTGACATTACTTCTGCCCTTAAAGCTTTACCAGATGAAACTGAAGATAAAATCGTAAGAACTAATATAAAAGAGAAAGAGGTGGGTGAAATTTTAAATTGGTTTAAAAAAAAAAAAGTTAAATTGACTTTAACATTGATATGTTTATTTACAGTTGCCAGAAACTTTTCCTGCTGGAGAATAAAATTTTTTCATGCATATCTGAAAATATTATTATTAAAATTAGATCATGCACAACGTGAGTAGTTGTTAATAAAATCAAAAATCTAATAAAATATATATTAAAGTAATAAAAATTAGTAGCTTTCGTAATAAGAAACTTAAACATATAAATAACCTTCATAAATGGATGAATCAACATATTATATATGGTATACTAATTTAATAACTTTTTAACATTATTAACATATGAAACAACAAATAAATTTCTTCTAAAAATTCGTCATGATGTTATTATTATAATGATACTTGACATATTGAATTTAATTGTGCGTATTCATTGTTGGCGCTTGGCCGGTTGACCACTTGACCATTAGCCATTTAGCTATTTTAGCTGACCTACTGGCCGAAAAATTCTTTGGCCGCGGCCAAATGCTAACACTGGCTTAATACGACCAAAACTTGTGTTTAATCAAAAGCTTGATCAATTAATTATTAGTCAAATATTATTGGCATTTTCAAATTGGTTAATGTAAATGAAAAAAAAGTGGATGTTTTCCTGAACAAATTCAGGATTAGAGAGATCCCGATAATGCTAATTTCATCCGATATCAATATTTAGATATAAAAAAATTTGTTTACAGTAATACCTTCTCTTCTCTTATATTTTAGGCCAGAATTAACAAGTTCTTTAACTTTAGTAAATAATTTAAAAAAAAAATTAACCAAAATTATAGGGAAATTAATAATGGTTTCAAGCAAAATCTAATGATAATTTTGGTCATGTTTAAACTCTTATTATTGATAAATTATATTATTATATTTTCTTTTCCTCCCTTTTCATTTTAATCTCTTATGTTATTTTAGACTTTTTAAAAACTTTTGTTTTTAGCATTTATAATAGGTATACATAAAAATTTTCTCTAAAATCAAAATGAAGACCTACAAAAGAAAAAAATCCAAATCCAAATTGAAATGAAAAAACAAAATTCAAGCTTGAAATTAAATGAAGACTTACAAAAGAAAAAAAAATCTAAATTTAAAGTCAAAGAACCAATCTACAAAAAGAAATATTCAAAATAAATAAAGTAAAAGTACTATAAAAGAAAAATTCCTAAAGCCAAGCCAAAGAAAATTATTGATTTAAATAGGAATTGAATCTGCATCTTATATATACTTTACTATTGAGCTCTCAGAATACAAAAGCAAAATATAAATCTTTCAAATACTAGAAATAATAAAAGAAAATACCCAATCTGAAATTGAAATAAAGATCTAAAAAAAAATCTAAAGCTAAAAATGAAATGAAAATTTATAAAAGAAAAAAATTCAAAATTAAAAAAAAATTAAAGTCCAAAAATAAAATGAAGACTTACAAAAAAAAATCCAAAGCTAAAAACAAAATAAATATCTACAAAGAAAAAAAAAATCCAAGTCTGAAAAATCAAAATAAAAATCTAAAAAGAAAACAAAGTTTAAACTCTAAAATAATCTACAAAAAAAATTTGAATATAAAAAAAAAAGCCAAATAAAAAAAACTTAAAAAAAAATCTAGCTAGAGTCAAACTAATTTTAAATTTAATTAAATAAGAAAAAAAAGTCTAACTAAATTTAAACTTATTGAAATAGAAATATTAATAATTAGAATAATAAAAATAACTGATTGTTATTATTAATTACTAGTAAATAATAAAGCCAATTTTTAATATAAATTTATGACAAAAAAAATTAAAAATAATAAAAATTTGTAATAAGATAATAAAATTTTGTAGATAGATAACAAAAAAAATTTATGTAAATAATAAATTAAATTTACAAATTGCATTATAAATACTTAATCAATCTAGTTAAAAATAAAATTAATAAAAAGAACTAAATACAAGCTATTTATTAATAGAATTCTAATCAGCTCAATTTAGTTTCAGTTTAAAACAAATTGATACTAAACTGATTGGATCAGTATCAGTTTGGTAAATTTACCAAAATTTCAGTTTTAGTTTTATAGATTACTGATACTGATATTTAAAATACCAAAACTGAACTAAAATACTAATATTAATTGTATTTTCAATAATATTGTGTAACTAATTTTTTTTTGATATATTTATATTTTGTTAGGATATTTTTGTTTTTTAGCATTAAATTTATTTTTATTTAAATAAAAAATATATTAAAATACAAACTACAAAGTTTTCCTAAAACTTTATTTATTGACTGGCCTATTTAATCTAAAATCATTTATATAAATAAATATTATGTTCTAATGAACTTAATTACACTTTTCTTAAAATATACTCAAACCTAACCTCCAAACTATCTTGTAACTACTATTACTATATTTTTACATCTAATGTTTTAATAATATTAAGTTTTTTTATTAACATAATATTATTTCAAGAAATTTTATCAGAAAACTATAAATGCTATATGAAATCTAAAGAAAAAAAAATTAATTGGAACAAATTAAAACAAATTATAAAAAAGTAACAAAAAAATAAACAAAAGAACCTTACTCTTTTAAAAAGTCACATAATCTAGAAAAAGAAAAAAAAAAGTTAATTAAATAAAGTAAAATAAAGTAATAAAATAAAAAAAAAACAAAAAATAGAATGAAATGAAACAAAATGAAACAAAAAAAAAATAAAAAAAATAATGCATTAGAATATTGCTTTTCAAATATTCTTCAGCTTTTTTACTTGTTTTTTTTTAAATAGCAAATTATTACAATTTTTGCACTTTTTATTAAATAAATCATCTTATTGCTCTTTTTAAATGTTGTTTTTTTTTTAAAGTCAGTGACATGGTGATCAAAAAAACTACATAAAAACTAAAGAAAAAAAAGTTAATTAAATGAAATAGAATAAAATAAAATAAAAAAATATATATACTTTACTTTTTCAAAAAATTATATAAAATTCAAGTTAAAATGATAATTTAAGTAATGATTAATTCTTATTTTAATAAGAATCTTTTTTTACAAAATTACAGTTATCAATTTTTTACTCTTTTTAAAAAAAATAAATTTTTTTGGATTAGTTTAACGCTCACCACATCACGTGATATAAAATTTATGTAATTTATTTTTAAAATTTTAATAATTTTTTACTTAATATTATATACTCAAAATATAATAAAANTANATATATAAATNAATAAAAACGTNTAATAATTTTTTCTCTTTTTAACAAATATTTAATCATAAAAATCAAGTAAAAATTCATAAAGTTTTATTAATAAAGAAAATCATACTGAATTACAAGGAAAATGAACAAAAAAATACTTATTCTTCTTCCCCAAACCTCCCACCCACCTGCGTACAGCAGGTCTTT
>QKYT01000835.1:18333-42674 GCA_003550305.1 Glomus cerebriforme | reverse complement strand
TCAACCTGCTGCTCCTGGAACTTCCACAACCATATCTAAACCCGAGACCGTGAAAAAAGATCAACCTGCTGCTCCTAAACCTGTTTCTGACATTCCTAAAGAAAAAGAGCCTGAGAAACCAGAATGTTCATCCACTGATGTAGAATTAGGTGATGTTGAAGAAATCATCAAATTGGACAATGATGTTGATGATCATGAAAAAGCCGATGCACTTGATACAGTTAAATCATCCACTACTAAAGAAGTTATCCAGAATGTAGTATCGAAACAACATGAAGACGGTTCTATCGAAGTTAGTAAAGACATTTGTACACAATTAGATGTACCTTCTGAAGAAAAAATAGTGACTACTGTTCAACAATATGTCACAACTGAAAAACTGAAAAATGCAAAACCTTCTTGGATTACTACAGCCGTGAACATTGCATATCTTAAAAATTTAGCGGATCAGCATAAAGGTGAATGGGATGAAAAATATAAGAAAGCTCGTCAATATCTATCTAAAGAAATTGGAAATACTAAAGACGAAGACGAGTTAATAAATGCTACCAACAAATATGTAGTGGACCAATCGACTCAAAAAGTTATTAAAGATAAAAAGAAAGCAGCTGTCCTTGCTATACGAACAACAACATCTGAAAAAACAGTCAATGATGCATTATCAACTCAGAAAGAAGATGGATCCTTTGAAATAAGCGAAACAATCACTAAAGAACTCGATAATACTTCCCCCAAAGATTTAGTCGAGAAAGCTCAATCTTATGTTACTAGTGATAAAATTAAACCTGAAAATTCCGAATCTATTTTTAAAACGGCAATCACGCTCGGATTTTTACGTACAGCTAGTCCTTCAAGTGATTCATCAGAAAAATACAAGCGAGCCAGAGCATATCTTAGTTCTCAAATTGGAGATGCTAAACTAGAAGAAGATATCATTAAAGCGTCAAGCAAAGTAGTAATTGACAAAGGTTCAGAAAAGGTAGTAAAGGAATCTAAGAAAGAAGCTTTGGAAGAAATACAAAAATCAACTACTCCCGAATCCACTCAAACAATAGTTTCAACACAAAAAAATGATGGTTCCTTTGAAGTTAACAATGAAATTACCGATAAGCTCAATTCTACCTCTCCTGACTCTCTAGTGGCTTCCGTAACAACCTATACCAAGAATGAAAAACTCAAAAAGGTTAACCCCTCTGTTTGGCATACTGCTTTATCAATGTAAGTTTATCTTTTTTTTTTTTTTTTTTTTTTTTTTGGCTACATTCTATTTTTTCTATTCTACGACTTAAATCTTAGGCAATATTTGAAAAATACAGCTGGAACTGATTTGACAGACAAATACAATAAAGCTAGAGAATATATTCGATCTCAACTTGGTGATGAAAATTTAGAAAAAGAGCTTTTGGAAATTTCGGACAAATATGTTATAAATAGAGTAACACGTAAAATAGTTAAGCAAAAAGAAGAAAGAACTCTTAAAGTCAGAAAACTTGTATATGATAAAGAAACAAAAGAAGCATCAATTTCTTATTTGAAAGAAGGCATCAACGTTGATAATGTTCGTTCAATATGTTCATCTCAAAAATCTGATGGCTCAATTGATCTCCACGATTCAATCAAAAAACGACTTAATCTCACCAGTACTGATACATCAGTTACAAATTTAAAGAGTTACATTGCTAACCAACGTCTAAGAACTTATAAGAACTCGGTCTTTGAAACTGCGCTCATAATCTACATTTTAAGATATGTTCTTGTTGAATACAAAAACGAATCTCAAACTATCATTGAACGTGCTGATACTTGGTTAACACAACAACTTGGTGGCGATAAAGAACTAGAAAAAGAATTATTTGAAGCATGTGAACAATATGTGATTGAAGAAAGTACCAAATATTTCACTGTAATTTCAGAAGAAGTAGAAAAGGTCAAACTTGAAGTTTCTGAAGACACTCGTAAAACAGTGTTCGAATATCTTCGATCACGATCTATCCCTGATGATGCTCGCGTAATCTACAAATCTCAACATAGCAATGGTTCTTTCACCTTACATTCATCAATTCTTGAACATCTTCAAATCCCATCAATCGACGATTCTGTTAAAAGACTTACTCGTTATGTCGGCACCAAACGTTTAAAGAACCTTGATAAATCAATCTGGCAGACTGCATTCGTTATTACATACTTCAAATTTATTTTAATTGATTACGAAAGTGAATGGCGCGAAAATAATGAAAAAGCAATTAAATGGATTGGTGAACAAAATCTCAGTGAAGAAGAATTGAAAGAAATATACTCTGCTACTGAACAATATTTGATCGAAAAAGGTGTAGAAACTTATAACAATCAAACCTTAGAAGTTTCAATTAAAAAACTTGATGTAAACGAAGAAACAAGAACTGCCATTTTTAATGGACTTAGATCTAATGTTAAAGTTGAAGATGCTCGTTCAATATGCAAATCTCAATCAAACGTTGGTTCATTCACCCTTCACAAATTAATTTCCAATCAACTCAAGATTTCTTCAGCTGATGAAGCTGTCGAATCTCTTAAATCTTATGTTGGTAGTTTACGTTTGAGACGTCTTGACAAAAATCTTTGGATATCTGCATTTGTCGTTACCTATTTCAGAATAGTTTTGGTTGAACACGAAACCGAATGGCGAACAGCTGTTGATCGTGCAAGTTCCTGGATCAGCCAACAAGTCCATAATTCTGATTTGGAAAAAGAATTGTATTCTGCTTGTGAACAATATTTAATTGAACAAGGTTGCGAATTTCTCAATAGCAAAAATCTCACCACCACCACCGAGACTGAAAATAGAATTTCTCGTTCTGTTATTTTCGGATCTGATGGTCATGCTTTACCACCAAAAGAACCTTATCTTAACTCCGAATTGATCGTAGTAGGAGCAGCCGCCAGAGCAAAATGCTTGGTCAAACTTGAAAGCGCTCAAAATAAGACCTTAGAAGATGTATCTAAAGCTACCGAATTAGCAATCAAGTATACCGAAGACGAAGTTAATAGATTATTTGACAACAATGTTACTCATGGTAATAAAGATGATGTCTTACAGCGAGCCATAAGAGCCACTAAATTTTTGATGGACGAATATTACAAACCAGGCGGAAATTGTTGTTAAATTTAGTATTTAAATTTTCGTTACTTTGATAATGTAACAATTTTATTTTTTTTTTGGTTTATTTTTATTTATTTTATTATATATATATGAAAGAAAAAAAAAAAAAGAAAAAAAAAAAAAGATTTNTTNTTTTTNTNTTTNTTAAATAAATTTTTTTGACGATTTTGTTGTCCTTTTTATAATATAAATTTTTATTTTTGTTCATTTTAAAATGAAAATGTCGCGTAAATAAAGTGTCCTTTAGAACATTTAAAAATGTAAAATTATATTTCGATGACAAAGCTCTTTTAATTAATGCGAAACAATATGTTATCTTTTATATACAGTATTAGTTTTGATAGCCCTCAAATTTCTTTCTCTTTACTTTATATTTTTAATTGAATAATGTAACAGAATCAAACTCTCCGATCCATTCACTTGGATTTTGATCATTTATAGCTCAATCGAACCAACTCGCAATCATTCATGAAAATCAAATGCAAAAAAAACATTTTTAAATTTAATAAAATTGTTGCGTGAAATACAGTATATATATCTGAAATCAATTTCGGAAACACGTAAATACCTGATGATTTTTATTCTCACTTTTTCATTGGCTCAAATCTTATAAATTAATTCCTGTGGATATCAGATAAATTTACGGATAAATTTCAAGTTATAAGTTTAAAAGTTACAGATTTTATCTTGATACTAATCAAAAAATTAACCTAAAATTCTTTTTAACATAATTTTATTAACTGTTAATACTTATTTATTTTGAAATTCAATTTCTTCTTTAGAAAATTTTACCATCGATTTTTGACATCATATTTCCAAACGGCTAAATTAAATAAATAAATAATTATTATTATTAAGTATAATATTTTTTTTATGTTTATAATTTATTATATATAGAAAAGGTATGAGAAGTTCACAAAACCATTGATTCTTTATTAAGATTAGAAACGTATTTTACAATTAAATATAAATAAATATTGTCCTTTTTTTAATAACTTAAATAGAATAAATGATTATAAAATCTAACAGTTATACCATTTCATTTATAAACTAAACAAAAGGTATATACTGTAGATGTACCATTTTCGGTCCTTATTAAAATCCTTTTTTTTTTTTTGACAACGGAAAATTAAATAATCAATGAGGAAAGATGAAAGGAATAAATTACAAAAGATTACATAAATGATGCTATGATACATATGATACATATGTAATCAATTAAATTATTTTTTGATTCGATTAATTCACTATTTAAAAAAAAAAAAAAAAATCTAACAGTGCATTTGTATCACTGTTGAAAGTCATCCTGATAATAATGATTAGAAATTTGTATTTTGAATATCAAATTGAATTTGAATTAGATCATATGTTTATATTATTGTAACTCTTGTCATATAAATAATTTCTAGAAATTACTTCTTACTTGATTAATTTCATTTTGCTAGAACAACAACATTTTTTATAGGAGAACCCTTTTGAATCGTTAATTGGTTAATATTTTAAGATAAAGTTCATATTATGATTATTAACGCCATAAATAATAATCGGATAAAGTTGTTGTGTAAATAAATAAATAATAATTGTGTATAAACAAATTCCAGCAGTCAAAAGCAGTAAATGTCAATAATTTTTAAAGAAACGGGGAGAATTCCGGTTTCATTTATTTTTTGCTGAAGATCAAATCCAAAAAAAAAGAAAAAAAAAACTTGAAACAGATAATTCGTCTCAATGTTAAACATTGTATAAAAAAAACATACAACAATATTAAATAGAAAATCACACAATAAATAGTCGGAGGTTATAAAAGTTAAATTTAGAATGTTACATAATCATATCAACGAGTGCCCCCCCTTAATAGAAAAATAAAAAATTAATCCGCTAATTAAATTTATGCGAAGAAAATTTGTTTACAAAGAAAATCAGACTTAACGATACCTTTTAGTATCGCTAAGTGGTCCATGTTGTCAAGCGCGTTGTCTGACTACAGTAATTATAGCTTATGGTCGAAAAAAAATACATTTTAGGAAATCCTTTTATTATTAAGGAAGTAATTATTTTTTTAAACAAAAGCTTTAATTTTTCCGAAATAGTAAAAGTTTTGTCGAAATAATAAACAATTCTGTATACATCGATTATACCCCCCCCCCCGTATAATAATAATAATTAACTACTGTATTTACCATTGTTTTTTTAATGCATAAAAAATATTAAAATCATTTAAATAATACCGGAACTAAGACCAAAGTTCACAAATTTAATTTTTACTACCATAAGCATTTATTTAAAGAAAAAAACGTATATATATATATATATACTTTGATTAATTATTATTATTTCCTTTTTTTTTAAAAAAAAAAAGTCAACAAAAGTTTTTGACTTTATTATTTATTTAATTCATTAGAAGATTCGAATATATATTTTTTTCTTTTTATTAATTCCCTCTTCAACCCTTTTTTTTTTTTACGTACCAATTCTTTCTTAATGACTCTCTCTGGCTTCTTTTTTTCTTCATAAAAAAAAAACCAATAGAATTTTTATTTATTATATCGAAATTAATGAATAGTTTATCAAAATTTTAACGAACAATTAAATATCTTAATTAAAAAAGCTAATTATACGTACAATGATACTCTCACCGTTGATAATAATATTTTTAATAAAGCATAGTAATGGTGAAATAATTTCAAATAATAATTCCGGCGGGTCCGGTAAACATCAAGAAGATAAAGATAGTAGTATACAATCAAAAGATCCAATAGGGAGTGGTATATTTTTTGTTGGTGGCATAATAACATCATTCGCAAATATAGTAGGTTGTTTTATAATAATCATAATAACTTTTAATAGATGGAAAAAACGTAAACCTGGAAGATTATCCCCTTCACAAAGATTTCCACTTTACATGTCAATAATGGATTTATTGATCGCTCTTATAACTATACCAAATTTATTTTATCCAATGCAATATGATAAATTATTAAAATCTGGAGGTTTATGTGAAGGAATCGGATTTAGTATTTCAACTTTTATTACAATGAATATGATGTTAATGGTAGTTATTGCTGTTGTAACTTATTTACGTGTATGTAAAAGACGCACTGCAAGTTTAGGAAGCTATGATTGGATATTAGGAATAATTATACTGATTCCTAGTTTATTAATTAGTATAATGACGATCGTATCTAATGGTTATGGTGATGATCATTTTTGGTATGTATTACTTACAAAATGTTGAACAATTTTATTAAAAATTATTATATAATTCTAATACAATTTTTTTTTTTTCAAATTTTTAGGTGTTTTATGAATAGAGCGAGTCATAAAAATGGTGGTAAAGTATCAATGATCGTTTTAGTAGTATTTGCTTATATAGTAATAGCAATAACTACTTTTTGTTATTTAAATGTAATAAAAAAAATTCATGGTGTAGAAACGATGCTTACTTCTTCCACATTTAAATCCGTAAAATCTCGACAAAGACGTAATATATCATCAGATGGAATAACTTCACAAGATACATCAAGATTATCTTCTCGTAAATTTTCAACAACTTCTTCATTACAATCATCTAGATCTTCTAATACGTTAGGATCATCATCTGATGGATTAGAATTGAGACCACCTAGTTTTTTTATGAACACTTTAAATCAATATCGAACAAATTCAACCAATTTTAATCAAATACCTTCCATTGTACAACAAAAAATTGCTTCAAATATAACAAGAGCAACACGTAAAATGGCTTCTTACATCTTTTTACAATTAGTACAATATGCTCCTATTATAATATATTCTTTATGTTTTTTATTTGATATAGTTCAATCTTGGGTTTATATATTATTCATTATATTAATTAATTTAGGTGGTGTTGTTAAAACTTTTACTTTTTTGAGAAATGAAATATTTTCTAAACAAAAGAAACCTTCTGTTAATTCAAATTGTAATAATTCTCAAGGAAATATGAGTACATTACATAGTAGAAATAATTCTAATAATTCTATAACTTTTCCACCAAAATCTCATTCATCAATGAAAATAAGTCATCGTTTAAATACTTCAATAAGTCCAACAAATTCAAATTATTCTTCTAATTCTAATTATAATAATTTTAATAATAATTTTGAAATGATGAGTACTATAGTTGAAAATGATTTACCTAGTATACCAAATTCTCCTACTCGTGAATCAACTTTGGTAGTTGATCTTAATAATAAGAGTTCGAATTTTAATACAGCTAGAAATACTTTAGTTGATGATAATAGTAATAATAATAATGATAATGATAATAATGATGAAATTATTGAAATATTTGATGATGATTTAGAAAGAGATGAAAATAATGATTATGAATGGTGTGAAGATGATTTGATTGATATCGATTTTTTAGTACCTTTCATATTCTCTGATCAAAGTTTTATTATGAGACCTTCTTCTTTATCATTAAATTCAGAATCACGAAAAATTTTTAATCGATCCTCCTTATTAAATATTCCCCCTTCTTCTAATCAAAATGTTTTAAATGTTGGTAAATTATCTACTTTTAATAATAGTTATTGTGATTCTTTTATTTCTACTAATGAGAGTATACCAGATCCTCATTTTCATAATGATGGTGATAATTCTTCAATTTCTTAATCTGAAAAAAAAGGTTTCAATTTGTAAAATTTGTATAATAATTATTTATATTTGATCATCACTCATCAGTAAGACAATAACAGTTTTAGTGAATGAAAAAAAGAACAATTTTTTTTGAAGAGGGAATAAAAGAAGAAATATATATTCGATATATATATAGAGTATAATATATTTATTATATATTTCATTAAATGTTAATATTATAATTATATGTATTGAATAATTATAATACTTAAAACATACAATTCATTAAATTTCATTTAAAAAAAAAAGTTTTTATTGTAAATAAAAAATATATATATATATAATTTATCGTCGTTTTCAAAAAATAGTGTGACCTATTTGATTTGTGATTATCAATTATTCGTCCAGTTTTCATCCTGTATTCGTCCTGTATTCTGATATATATAATATATATATTTCTTTTTCATTGGTGACACTATTTTGAAAACGACGATAAAATGATGACAGTATTAAAAAAAAAAAAAAAAAGAATCGACGTTATATATAATATTCTTAATATATATATATATATATATATGATTTTTTAGTTA
The DNA here is from genome assembly GCA_003550305.1 of Glomus cerebriforme. NCBI lineage: Eukaryota > Fungi > Glomeromycota > Glomeromycetes > Glomerales > Glomeraceae > Glomus > Glomus cerebriforme. The sequence continues at coordinate 34,346 of QKYT01000835.1, read as the reverse complement.
ACTTTTAATTTGAATTCTTTTACCAATCTATCGTTTTCTGTTATAACTTTCCAAGATTGATACAAAAGTATCATTGGTATAATAACCCAAACTCCATTAAAAAGCTTGAATACAAAAAGAAAAAAAAATTTTTTTTTTTAGTTTTTTTCCTTTCAAAAAAAATAAAATAATATATATATTTATTATATAAACTTACCAAAAAACCAAAAAATATTAAATTTTCTGTGTCAAGACCTTTACTTCCTGTTAACCATTCAGGACAAAAAGTGATCCAACATCCATATATTTCACATACACATAAAATTATTTGCCAATAATGTCTTGTAGAATGATTTATCATAATTAAATATACTATGTATAATGCTAATGGTCCACAAAATATAAAGGTTGGAATTTCTACTGAAAGTATTGTTGGATCAGAATATAACCATCTTGAATCTGCTTTTCCATATTCTTTCCCTAAAAAAAAAACAAAATATTCCTTCAATATTTTTGGGGGTTTTTCGATGATACGAGAAAAAAAAACCGATTTATTTATAAAAACTTTACTAACATAATTCAGCTAAAATTCCATTACTCTTTTCTATGGTACTAATTAAACTTAATATTACAAATGAACCTTCTAAAATTAAATGAATTAATGCATTCCATATTAACCATATAGATATAAATCTTTCAAATTTCGTTACTTTCTTTTCTGCCAAAGGAAATATTATTAATGTTGTTATATAAGCAATCGTAAATAATATCATTACGGTTATAAATGAATTTATTATCTGTTGTAAATCTTCTGTTGACATTATATCTTTTTATGTATAAAAATAAAAATCAGGAAAGAAGTTTGAAAAAAAAAGAAAAAATTTGTCTATTAATTTCATTTCTAGTTTTAAAAAAAGTAAATGACAAAAAATGATAAAATGAATAATATAAAAATGGTAATGATAGTTTTATACATCGAATTTTAGATTAGATTATCACGGTTTCCTAATTAGAAATAACGAGATCCTTATTTTTTCGGTTTATCTTTTGGTAAATGTGCTGGAGGCGGACAGCATAAATTTTGAGCACAAGAAGGATCCAAGTTACAGCGAAGCAAGCAAGCAGTGTCGCTATGATCCTATAAATTTTCATAAAAAAAATATATAAAAGGTCAAATATCTTTTTCTCAAAAAAAAAAAAAAAATACTTACTTCATCTAAGACCAATTCCAGTTCTCCTTCATTTGAACTTTTAATCACCATAATTACTTCACCACTATCATTGCTATTTAATCCAATCTTTACATATTCTGGTTGTACTGTTATTGAATGGACTCCATGAACATGAAGTATTTTTCTTATATCTGCTGCTATCTCCGTATAATTGGCTGATGGTTCCAGTAAAATATGTACTGAACAAATTCGCTTTGTATCAGAAAGTTGCCAAATATGTAGTTCATGGACAGACAATACTCCACGTAACTTCAAAAGAGAAGGAAAAAAGGTAAATCATCATAATCATCAAATATCTTAAAAAATTTCCCAGAAATTCTTATAACTAACCTCTTTAATTTTTGATCGTACATCATCAATCGGTATTCCTGAGGGAGCCTTTTGTAAGAGAATAAATGATGCGGATTTTACTATAAAAATAAACAATGGTAAATTAGTAAATTTAAAAATCAAGAAAAATTTTGAACCAATTAAAATAATTACCCAAAGGGAATGCGGATGAAAAAATAATAATTGTAAGTATTATACTGTATTAACAAAGAAAGAAGGTCAGATATTATTATTAAAAAAAAAAAAAAGGGAAAAATTTTTTCCTTAATCACCTAATAAAAGGATCTGCATAAAATCTCCATGAGAAATGACTGTAATATATGAATAAACCTGTGGTAATAACTCCAATATTACCCAGAGCATCACCCAATACATGAAGAAAGATTCCACGCATATTGAGATTTTTATGATGATGATCATGATGGTCATGATGATCTCCAGTTGGATGAGTTTCAGGAATTTCTTGTTCGCTAACTTTGTTGTTTTCAGTTACATTTTCATTATTTGATGAAGTTGAAATATTATTATCATCATCATCATTTGATTTTAAAGCCAATTCTCGGGAATACTGGATTATGGATCGACGGGATGCAGCAGGATGTATAAGTATTTCATCCATAGGCGCAGTATTATCATTGTTATTAGTAGCATCGGATTTCGATGATGGTTTACTATCATGACTATGTCCGTGACTATGTCCGTGACCATGTTCTACAAATTTAACGAAACAAAGAAATTCAACATAAAATTATGATACAAATTATAATACTTCAAAACACGTCATGTAAAAAAAAAAAAGTAATTACCATGAAATAGTAATAATCCAATTATATTTGAAATTAATCCCGCAGTTCCGATTCCAAGCATGAATTCTGGCCTTTTAATTTCTAAATTGGATGAAATAAGAAAAAAATTCAGTTATGGATATATTCTAAATAGAATAAAAAAATAAATAAATAAATAACAAACCTGGTGGATCAAAAAATCTTTGAACCGCCTCAATGAAAATAGTGAAACATAAAGCCATTAAAAATACACCATTTATAAGTGCACCTAAAATTTCAGCTCGTTGCCAACCATATGAATATTGTGAAGAAAATGATGTTTTGGAAGCAAGCTGATCGAACATAAAATGAATAAAAATTTTAATTAAATAAAAAATTTTTCGAAATCATTAATTATTAATTATTTTAAATACCTTTAAAGCATAAAATGCGACTATCAAACTTAGAATATCATTTAACATATGAAATGAATCAGCTATTATCGCTAAAGAATTAATCCAATAACCAATGGAAATTTCTACTATAAAAAATAAAATATCGAGTACAAGCAGTATAATTATACGAGTTTGTCGTGATAAAAGCATTTTAGTTATATTATTATTAAATTTTAATATTATTATTGGTTTTAAAAAAAATTTTATGAAAATGAAAAAAAAATGGTTTGTGGTTTTTATAATTTTTCACTAAAATGAATTCTAAATATAATTATCCAATTTTGGCATTAAAATTCGGAACATGTGACGGATGTTTATAAGATCATTCGATATATAGACGTCATACTATTCCGAATATAGTTGACTTGTACGAAAATGTGAACATTTAAAATTTACAAAAAGGAGGTAGATCCCCTATCCTTACCCCTTTAAAGTTTAAATTATTATCGGCAATATAATTGAGTTTTTTTTTTTAAAAACAATAGTAAAATTTTTTATCATTACAAAAATGTAAAGATGTTTGTAAATCTTAAGGACATCAATACCAAATAAAGTTTTACCGACTTTTACGGTAATTTCTTCAAATTAAAAATGTCGATCATTTATCTGATCACGGGTGATTCCAAAAACCCGGTTTGATATCGTCTTAATTACTGTATTAAGTTACGATACGAGTTATTACTATTACGATTCTGACAAAAAAGAACTGGATTAATAAATAGATTAATAGCTTCGGACTTCGGATAATAATCAAATAACTTAATCAAAAAAGACCGCATTATAATCAATTTGCATATATACGATAATCGTATACTGTTTAGGTATAACGACCATTTTCTTGAACGCCACATTGTGGTCATTTACACGTCATAATTTGATTATTATGCTGATTCATTACAAAGATTTAAGCGAGGAACTCAAAATCTTATTATTCAATGGTTTTAAAACTGTTAGAGTCGAGAACAATGACAAGAACCTTGAGGAAGTAAATGATTGTTATATCAATCCGATGTTATTAATAATTGTCTGGAATGAAAATGAAATCAGGAATCGTAATATTCAGAAAAACAATATTATTGCATCATATTATCGTATTTCTAACTATATTTGATCAGTCATTCAAGGATGCCAGCCGATTCAAAGCAATCGTGTAACTAACTAATTTTGGAATTACTAGCGTCGTCCCATCCGAATCCATCTTCAAAATACATAATATTGGTGAACCCGAGGGACAACCATCTGCTACTTCTGGTGGAAGAAAGTAGCAAGATGAAGCTGTAATTATTTATGGTTAAATCCTTTGTAAAAGTGTATTAATTTGAATATTCGATTAAGTGGTCAACTAGTTCGTGTAAAATTTGAACTTTTTCTTGGAGGCCCAATTCCAAAGGGGGATGAAAAATGTTCAATTTTCACGCTAGTTTCCATATCTAGATCGTTAATTTCAATAGCTAGGAAATGAATCATTGATTAATTAAAAAATTTATATTAAAAACGAATTAACTAGATAGTACTTATAGATTGTTCTATTGTTTTATTTATAAATTTTAAAATTCCTTTTGATTTTGGATTATAAGAAAGATGTCCAGTTCGTTTAGAATACTTATTATTTACAGCAATAACAAAAACAAATACAAATTTTCTTATCAAATCAATCAGAATCGAAATTTGAAATAATATGATGACATGACGCAGGTACTCGTTGAAAGCATAACATATATATTTATTTCACTATTATTCTAACATTCTTTGCTATACAATATCCGAAAATATATTATTAAAGTGTTTTATATTTTAACAATCACCGATACATGATATTTTGTGGCGAGACTAATTAAATGATAAACTTGTAACAAAAAGTAATTATTAGCATCAAAAATTTTAAGAAAAGTGTTTTTATTTTATTCAACTGAAATAAACAGATTTGGTGATGCACCACGTATTGATAGATGAAAAAATTGGTGATAAAATATTCGAATTAGAAGATTTCAAAGTTGAACTGACATCACGATAATATGTTGTAAAAACCGTTATGAGACATTGGAAAGTTAATGTCGATGAAGAATTGGTTGAAGATGTTTCTATCAATGATGAAAACAATCATTTATTTAATAAATATATTAGTGGAAATTATGTACCGGAGAATATTTATGTTATCATCCCCACTACTGGTAAATGTTTACTTCTCGAACAAGGAAATTAAGAAATTTTGCAGTATAAATATCAACTTTGATCTGATGTCTTTTTTTTTCTCGCGTTAAAAATAGGTCCTCCCCAGCAAAGCGTTACATAAGATACATAGTTAAATGACTTGAGTATCTATTGCTCCTTTTGCCAGGTGGACTTTTTTTTTTGTATTTTTGAGAGGTCATATAATTTTTTTACTATATGATAAAAATAAAATAACGTATTAATCGTGAGAATATTTGGCTGCGCCACATTGTCGCGCGTGTCCAGTTTTTCCGAAAAAGTTAGATATTTATAATAATGTGATCACTAAAAAGTAATAGAAAATGGCGAAAGAATCTCTAAATACAGAGTTTTTTTGTAAATTGTAACTGCCAGTTATTTCTTACAAAACAAATTATAATAGTCATTAATCAATAGACCATTGTACTATGCGACCGGCTTTAATAAAACTATCAGTCTATCAATAAATAAGCCAGTACCATCATAGCAGTTTGATTTTGCAGTCTCTAATGGTTAAGGAAAAAATATAATGTCGGTATAATTGTCACAAACTTCTGACAGAATAATTAAGTTAATAAATAATAAATACTATAATAAACATTAATGATGATTATATTAATGTCTCGGATTTTATGTTATAATATGCATGAACGATCAAATCTCACTGGACTAATTATTCAGGTTCCTGAAACCAAAGTGTCAGGACAACTTCACAATGGACAGCTTAGAATAATATTGACTGTCTATACACCCGAGTATATTATTATTAGTAATTGGATGAATATTTGATCATAATGCGGAGCCCAGAATCAACCAATCAAATTGGATTCTCCCAACATAGCAGTTATTCGGCACGAAGTGCTGAATAACTATTAAATATCTTTAAAACAGAACGCGTTAATAGTTTGTGAGTCATTGCGACTCAATAAACGTTGGTTATCGACTTTAGTTTTTTATCATATACTTCATCATCTTCTCCTTTTATACAATATACCTCTGGGTTGAGAGATCAGTTCTACTACAAAAACCCAATCCTTTAGTATTCCAGCACTGAGTTAATTTATTATTTTATTAGTACTAGAACAAGTGGTGGTATTATCAATACAGGTATTATTTGATTCACAACATAATAATGCTCTGGTTGGTATAGAATCGGTCAAGGCAAGTTTACATATAGAACTATTATTATTTTGAACTTGTCTTTTCTTAATATTTTATTCTTTTAAAACATAATGAACAGTTTTAATATAATAAGAGTTCAAGCATCTAGCGTGAATGAGACTTATCTTAATTTTTATAATTAGTTTCTTTTCTCCTAGATTCACCAAATAAACTATCCTTTGACAAACCCGCTACTAAAATGAATGATGTTTACCCTGTTGCAAAGAAGAAAAAAAAAATTCGAAAAATAATAAAAACTCGAAAAAGAAACAATATTATTTAATTTCTATGTTGTGTTTTGATCGTGTGATATGTTCTTCAGATTTTAATTTCAATTTATTAGCATAATTCGTGTAAAATTTGGCGCAATACATCAAATAAATTTTCTGACATAATCATCATCACGTGAAAAATTCTTAATGTTTGGATGGATCGTAAATTCGTAATGGTAAGTGTTAATCGAAAATATTATTTTTTTGCTTCAGTTGCTAATCCCCAGAATTTAAGCTGTAAGTTACTTAGAAGTTTTCTTGCGGGGAATATTATTTTATATTATCTGTGTGGGTGGGAGTGATATGTATAGGCGAAGATATGTAAGGGATTATTTATTTCAAAAATCTAGTATAGAACTTATATTTAGTAATATTGATAGAAATGAATTAGTTATAGGTATTTTTTGTAAACGTGAGAGAGCAAAAGAATAATATGTTGCTAGGACTCGCTTTAAATGGCGTACTCCCTCCCTCTTTGATAGCATCATACATTTCGTTCGCTTCTCTAGCATTTTCATTTCTCTAAAAAATTAATAAAGTTTCGCTCAAATTGGCGGTTTGTGCATTGGAATTATTGTAATACGTGTTAATGATAATAAATTCTAACACTGTATATCAAATGTGACTTCTGATTAATATTTCAAATATTTATATATTATGACTTGAGATATTTCACTTTTTATATATTTACACAATAAGAGTTTGATAGAAAGTTTGATGAAAGTTTGAGATATTTTGGACTTAGAAAGTTTGATAAGCATCGAAGTTATAAGAGAACCATTTTATATTTTCTCGTCTCTGTCAAAAAAAATATTTTTTACAAAAGCAAAATTCAATTTATAATATTAATAATAACCTCAATTTTACTGATCAAGAAAATACCTATTTACGCTCTTATTTCTTTAAAAATTCTGATAAAGTAGATGAAGTGATGGAAATTCTTAATACTTGTCAAAACGTCTAAGATAACTTTCTTATTGGTATGTTCAACTTTTTGACACGTCTTTTGTGTCAATTTAAAGGTATTGTAATGATTGGTCAACAAAAACGTGATATGCTATTCTTTTTTGATAGTCATCGTAAAATCTCAATTGCATTCTATTTTTATTACAAAATGAAACGTCAGGGCGATTTCCAAGTTTCTAATCGTAAACATGCTCCTTCTGCTTATTGCGAATTTTACGATTCGCAAATTGTTCGCAAAATACCACCAGATTCAAATACCACCAGATTCTATTGACAAAAATAGGTTGAATTCTGAACCATTTTTATGTTACATACAGTAGATGTTAAAGATGATCAAATTGTATTAACAGTTAAAGAATAACATAATGTTAAACTCTGAAAATGTGTTAATATTAAAGAATGGTACATTTGTGAAAGTTAAACCAAATGAAGAGGAATGAATGTAAGTTTGTAGTATTAAGATGGATAATTGTGCAAAATTTCCATATCTCTGCAAACATCTAGATGGAATAGTTTGTAAAGTAACAGAGCAAGAAATATATTTACATTAAAGAATCATATCTTAAGTTGATTAAAAGATTGAAACAGACTATATGAACAAGAATACAAATGGATGTATCATAATCAGAATACCAGGCATTAGTAAGATATACTTCTTCTTATATTTTACTTTTTATATAACACAAAAGCATAATGATTATTCTAACTTAATAATTGAATATTCAGCAGATAGCTATTACATTGCAGATTCAATAGTATCTATTCAAGTTAAAATAAAATTCACATTTTTATTAATAATACCAAGAAATTATCAGTAATAAATTTGAGAAGAAAAAGGTGTGTTGAAATATTATAATGATACTTATTGGAATTAGACATGTACAGTATATATACTTAATAACAAAATAGTAACATTTTACATAAAAGAAATATCAAGAATATTATTTTGTCATTTGATTTGAGTAATAATATTAGGGATGGTGTATACTAAAACAGTCAATAAAAAAATCAATATTATTATATCATAAATTTAGTTTTACTTAATAAATAATCATATAAATTACTAATAATTAAAAAATTATTTCTGATTGGTTAATATTATATATGTATATTTATAAAAAGTATTTTAATATGAACAAAGATATAACTTAATATTAGGATTCATTTTAATAGTATCTAACCCTAATAACCTGACCCTAATCCTGACCCTAACCCTAATCCTAATCACCCTAACTCTTTGTAACATGAAAAAAGTGTGGGAGCAGATCATATGTAACTGAACGTGACTGAATTTCGACTGACTGCGGCTGATCAGCTGTGATTTTAATTATTATATATAAGTATTATTGATAATGACGTGTAGACAATATGACATAAAATTAGGGATCCCTTAAATACGAATATAAGACTTTAATAACTTACTGATTGGTACTTTCGGACTTTAAAATGAGTCGCGTTGATTTATATCAGCTCGTGATAAGTATAAAGTTCATAACTCTTTAGTCTTACGTTTTTACGCTTTTCATTAATTTCATAACATGAATTCATTTACCAGAGGAAACGAATTCGAAGATGAAATACAAAGAAAATTAAGAAGCCATAGCATCGAGTGTTACAAAATCAGGTGAGCATTTCACTAAGTAATGCCGAGTTATACATATCTGAAGTTACGCTGCCACTAGGATAATTAGATAAAGAACTGGGAGCGCGTCGTGGCCACAGTTTGCGAAAGTTACCAGTCAAGTAACCAGACTTGGCGTATGGTGGACGGCCTACTGTGAACGTCCTTCTTTTTTTAATTATCTGAAAGCAACTGTGTTTAAGTCCAGGGTTGTGGTGAATAGGATATGTGTATAGATGTAACCGTGTCTAAGTCCGGGACATTTATCTTAATAATTATGACGTATACTTACAATTTTTACAATTATTAGATTGTCTTGCGGCGACGGAGGAGTTGACCTCATGGGAAACTTTGCGGGGTACCTCCTCCTAATACAATGTAAGAATTACTCCGCAAGCACGAAAGTGAATGTGGATCACATTTACAAGTTTGAAGGCGTAATGAGTAAGTATCCGGCAAAAACTATTGGTATTTTCGTTGTCCCCTTCCATAATAATTACACCCGGAGAGCAATCGAAGAGGCACGAAATTCTCGATATAAAATAATTTTAACGGATACTTTGAACCTCTACGATGACATCAACAATTTAGAAGACGATAATGAAATAAATTCAGAAGATGATGATATCATCGTAGATGATAATTATATTAAATTTAATGTTTATGGAAAAGTATCAAACATTATAATTATGATACTAGTATTATTAGCAATTATAATTTTCTTAAAATAAGTCATTAATAAATTCTATTTTTTTCAAATACCCTATAAATTTTTCTTGCCCTCCAAGTCTGCTTCTATAATATGTTATGTTTAGTACTAAGTTGTGTAATAATAAAATCATAGATTTGTCCTTTCATTTTTTTCTCATTAACTTTATCATTTTTCATAATATTTTTAAACTAACTATCAAATTCAACAATGTAATTGTACTAGCATAAAATCTCATCCTGATTGGCCTTTATTACTTAATTTTTCGTATCATAAGCTTTCAGATATAAATAGACCAAATTTAGTAAATTTTTACTTTTTGATACAAAAAGTATAGCCATAGAAGCTTTCTTATCAGTATTTTTACTAGAGAAACTACTTCTGTCAGCAAAATTTTTATTATGTGATTTGATACCTCTACCTCTAATTAATCTATAGTAAAATCAAAATACACAATATTCTCTACTATTTTGATAATTTAGATTCTTCTGATGATCATTAGTGATTATTTTTGCATCATGTGATAATTTAGAAGTTACAGATTTTCAGCTAATTTGTGCAAAAGCTTGTTTTCTAATTTCATCCCTATTGTTTTTCTTATTTATCTCATCCAAAAATTCATCTACTATATCCATATTTCTATCCTTTTTGATATTATAAGCTTACTTTGCTCAAGCTAAGCTATAATAAAGCTTTCATAAAAGTAAAGAACTAATAGATACATCAACAACCTCTTTAAAAAAAATATTTTGAGTCATCATCGAGATTTTTAGGATATTATATTCCAGGTTTCTAATATTCAAAAGAGAGGGTCTGTCAGATGAATTTTGTTTTAAATCCAATATATGATTATACTTGCTTTGCAAATACTTCTTGTCAGCATGATCTATTTGGCCTGTTTTTATAGCATTTGTAAATTTTGCAGAAAAAAAGCAATTTTGGAATTTTCATTAGCAATTACATATCACATTTCATCATTATGCTAATTCTCCTGCAAATTAATAAAGATGACTTTATTAGAATTAGCATATATATCTTCAAATTTCATATATGAAAAATAATTGCTAAAAAAATATTATTTTATTGTTTTATTAATATGATACTAGTATGCTTAAAATATGGTACCAAATTAAATGCAAATCAAATTAGAAAAAAATAATTATGAAATATATCTATGCAAATCTTATGGCAAAAATTTTTCTGATATTGTTTTCTGCACATTTTAGGTGATAGTTCATATGATCATCCTTAAGTATTTTCTAAGCATATAATAGAGAGATAATCAGACTCATCATTGGTGAGATTTTTCTTTTATATTTTCTATCATAATAATAATATTCTTTATCTTTATAATAATATCCTTCATCATATATATTATTATTTCTATAATAATACCCTTTATCATAATATATGAATTCCTTTTCAATTTTGAATTCACCTGAAAAATTAGAAATATAGATTAAAGGAATAAATGCAATTGTTATACTTATAATTTGTAATACTTATCATCTTATCTGTATTGTCAGCCTTTTGGAAAAATATTTTATAATGTTTTAAATCTGAATATCATTTAGCTTGAACATCAGGAATTTATTTAGTATAAAGTATTTCATAAATTTATATTTTTATAATATTGTATAAGATTATAATTCTATTAAAAAACTATAGAATGTATGATTTATATAGCTGTAATTTTACCAAAGTGTAATACTCCATTATATTATAATGTGTAATATTTCATAAGTAATAATTCTTTTATTAAACAATAAGCTAAAAAAACAAAAATGTATATTATAATTCATTATTATTTTGTTTATATTATTTTTAAATAAAAATAGTTAAAAATATTAAAATTGGATATGAACTATGCAAAATTCTTTATTTATTATATTGTAAAAAAAAAATATGATAAATTTTTCTTATACTTGTTTAATATTTACTATTACTATATTGGTTAGATCCCAATTATCATCATCATCAACCTCCAAATTTTCACTTTTCAGCTCTTTATTTTTATTATTAACTAGATTATCTCTAATCTTATCTAATTCTAAATAATACATTTCATTTGCATTTATTCTTACAGTATTTTTAGGTCTTTTCAAATTCTCCTCTCCTTCTAATTATACTAATTCTGCTATTAGATCAATTATTACTTCTTATTTATGATCTTCTTCATCTAAATCACCAAAATTATTATATACCATTTCTTAAATTTTCTCAAGATTAGTTAATGTAGATTAAGAATTATATTTTAAGTGGCATACACAAGTTAAAATCGATATTGTCGGGTATATATCAGGTATCCGATATGTATAGTATTTATTTTTTAAATACTCTACATGTCGGGAACTAATTAGCTATATATTGGCCATTTTTTTATATTAGCAACATATTGGGTATCCGATTTGTTATCATAATGTGTNCATCTNGAATATGTTTAAAAAATTTAAATTACTATNGCCCNGATATCTAAACTATTAGTTACCGATCTGTTATCTAATATATATCGGGCACCGATATTTATACGATTTTTAAATTGGTGTAATAATTACTAAATATTTTTTTTCCGCGCTTTTAAGACAAGAAAAAAACACAAAGAATAAAAACAAAAAAAAAACAATATGAAAAGCAAAATAACTTGAAAAATAAGAAAAAAAGTAATATTAATAAAAATTAAAGATTAAAAAATTACTTGTAACATAAATAATTTACATGAATCTAAATGAATAAACTTACATATACGGTCTAACCTTGATATACCGATAGTTTATATACCGATAATTGTTATGTACCGATGAATTTCCTTTATCCCATTTCACGATTAGTAAAAAAATCCTCGTTATACNGATATTTATTCACGATATAACGTACACNGATTAATTTCTTTGTCCCTTAATAAGTAATATATAGTAGAATATACCGATATTTCAAGTTACACCAGCATATATACTATTTTTGTATTAAAGCGTCGTGTTTTAACAAGACAATATTGATGAAATAGATGAATTTGANGAAATTGAATTTNATGATGAANTGGAGTTACAAAATTTAATTAACGAACTTCCATTTGATGATCTTATGGATGCAGATGAGTTTCTTCATATTGATNATTGTTTAAAAAGTAATGAAGGGTTGACTGACGATGAAATTNTATNTATGGTAAAGTCAAATAATAATAATGAGCCAGAAACAGATCCAAATGAAGTGTCTCCAGTAGTAATTCCTAAAACAAAAGCGTTAAGTTATTTGGATGATCTTGTCATATTTTTTAAACATTCATCGGAAGTTTGTGTTAATCCAAATGAATTAAATGTATTGCAGAAGTTGAGGCATCANGTATTNAGATTACATATTAACAACTCAAAGCAAACTACGTTAGATAATTTTATTCAAATTCTTTAATATAATTTTTGTATATATGNTAATANATTAATATAATAAATATAAACATTATATGTCATTAAATAATAAANAATTTTTTAAAAATATATAGAAATATATTGTGATTTTATACAAGAATTTTTATATCGATACTAATTTATATACTATTAAAAATATCGGTATATAAAATTTTCATAATGTACNGATATTTTGATATACCGATATTTTTTTTCCAAAAACAGTTATCGGTATATAGAGGTTTGACTGTAAAAGAATTTATTGGCATAGTCTTTACGAAATTCTATAATAGTAAGAAAAAAAAAGTTAACAATTAGTATTGTTAAGAGTATGTGTGACTTGCCAGGAGCCAATACGAAAGAGGCTCTATTCGCAAGGAAATCAACAATTAAGGTAAGAAATATCACGACATTCAAATCACAGAATCTTAAGTTTTTACAGAAGGTAAAGTAGACCTGATCAAAGAAACTTTTACATACCATAAAAGAGATTATTTTCATATATAGATTTCTTATACTTTATAGAGAATAGATTTGATATGGTACGTCCTCATGGTTGAATATCCTATCAAATGTATCTAGGCTATGTAATTGAAGGTTGGGTAAGGAATGACAATTACATAGGTTAGTCATTTGTGGTAATTTACGACATTACCAAACATAAATGGGAAGGAACGGAAATGGCTGACTAACACTATTGTTGGCACAAATCAATGGAACTACTAACAAAGTATCATTAAAACCTACTGTGGCATAACTTCAATACAAGTAAGCGCATTTCTAGTATCGTCAACAATATTGTATGAGTATCATTAAAACCCAAAGTCTACCAGTATGAACACCTGGTACAAACTAGTAAATTCAAGCGCACATACCTTAAATTCAAGGTCAATATTGAGATTGGTTAACTTGGCCAGATAATATTAAATTCATGCAGGATTTCCGAAGGTTGCGAACTAACTTATAAGTTCAAGAAGTATGTGAAGAAGCGACTTGAAAGGGTATCGTTAATGTCCAGTGATAATCTAGAAAATATGAACTGTAAAAAAATGAAAAAAATGTTAAACATAAGCACATTTAGCTAAGCGAGTGAATATTAAAATGTCTAACTATAACTATCNAAAGAAACACGTAGGGATAACACTCTCAGCATAGGGGTGTAAGCGAAAATAATGGTAAAAAGCATTCGGAATTAATGAAAAACCCTATCTTTCCTCACAATGCTGTAGGTCTCATTGAGTATTATATGCGTATCTCATAATACGTTTAATGATATGGAATATTGTTTAATTTTTTAAAAAATAGGACATTTTGCNCTAGGCCANCTAGTCAGTTCTTGAATTTTCTCAACCATTTAAATTATAAGGTAACACTGAAATTATGAAAACAAAGAATAAGAGAAAAATTTTTAGAAAAATCTTTTTAAAAAAACAATAAAAAAAAATTACATCATGAAAATCATTTAAGGAAATCTAACATAAGGAAAATCACTTAATAAAGAAAATTATCATATTGCTTACCACTTATTTTCATATTACTGCAGTTGGTAACAGAAATAATTTCACTGCGGAAATTAACAAAATGTAAACTTTAAATAAAGTATGTAACAAAATTGTAACGAAATGTGAGTTCAAAGAATGATTTTTAAGTTTAAAAGATGATAAATAAATTGAGATTCTGATTTTAACAAAAATTCTCGAGGATTTTTATTGATACTGCTTAAATTTTAAGTTCAAAAAGCGGTTAATGAATTGAGATTCTGATTTTAACAAAAATTCTTGAGGATTTTTGTTAATACTGCTTAAATTTTAAGTTCAAAGGGTGGTTAATAAATTGAGATTCTGATTTTAACAAAAATTCTCAAGGATTTTTGTTGATACTGTTTAAATTTTAAGTTCAAAAGATGACAAATAAATTGAGATTCCAATTTTAAGAAAAATCCTTGAGGATTTTTGTTGATACTGTTTATTTTTTAAGGTTCAAAGAGCAATTAAAAAAATTAAATCCCGATTTTAACAAAAATCCTTGAGGATTTTTGTTGATACTGCTTATTTTTTAAGGTTCAAAGAACGATTAAAAAAATTAAATCCCGATTTTAACAAAAATCCTTGAGGATTTTTGTTGATACTGCTTAAATTTTAAGTTCAAAAGATGACAAATAAATTGAGATTCTGATTTTAAGAAAAATCCTTGAGGATCAAAGAACGATTAATAAATTGAATCTGACTCAGATTTTTGTTGACATTGCTTATTTTTTAAAGAACAATTAATAAATTAAAATTCTGATTATCAAGAAAAATCCGCAAGGATTTTTCTTAATATTATTTATTTTTAAAAGTTCATTACATTTTGTATTATTANATATAAATTTGATCTAAATTTAATTTTCTTTTTTNTTTCGCTNAAGCTTTAAAATCTTTATACAATTGATTTCCTTTGATAGATGAAATCAAACGGCCAGTTTTTATTAATTCTAACCACCTCTCATAGTTTATTATGGTCATTCTTTTTGGCAAAAATAATTCAGGATCAAGATCTGAAAATGCATCAAAAATGGTATAACTATCTGATGCTATTTCCAATAATCTTCTCATCCTTGTTNCTCTATTTAGTATTGTTGAAATTGTTTGGTGTTTTATTTGTGGAGCTTCTCCTGCTGATAATTTTGATGATTTTACGATCATCTCTATTGCTTGGCTTTTAATCGTGCGTCCCTTTTTTCATCCTTTATATAAATTACAAAAGACCTCNAGTTTTTCGTAATAAATTAATAATAGAATATGATGTNGAAATTGGCGTCTCCTCATAATTTCGCTATTGATTTGATCTTTTAANGATAATTCGTATATACGTAGTATAATATTAGTTAATATTGTACAGGTCAACTTCTTTTTAATCTCGAATTCATCTAAGGACAATATAAGCAATGAACC
>QKYT01000834.1:22718-46180 GCA_003550305.1 Glomus cerebriforme | reverse complement strand
GTACCCAAAGTTCTCTAGTTTTTTAGAGAAGTGAATGTGGTTAGCAGAATCTGTTACCAAGAATTGAATTATTGCATCACTTAATTAAAAATTATTTCCATGTAATTTAAAAATAATCATTAGTCTCTTGAGCGAAACGTAGAAATAACCAACATTTTTATGTGGTATTGTTAAAATATAGAAAACTATAAAATCCAATTACAATTTCGCCAAATTCTGATTGCATGATGGCTATCACCTCGTCAAATAAAAAAATTTGGTAAAAATAAAGAATTTGCCTTTACGTATTTTATTTTATTTTTATTTTTATTTTTATTTTTTACTTTACCGGTATTTTTTTTGATTCTGAAGTTTTAAATTTGAAAATCATCAGATTACTGATCACTGGACGAAAACTTAGATGAAACCTGCATGAAAACGGATGCAAATTTGTATAATGAAATTAATTAACATTATTTAAATAATTTTGATAAATTTTGAATTACCAAAAAGTTACAAATAAATTATTGTGAGATGTACAGCATACCATAAAGTATCAAAATTTAGTACATAAGCGAGATTGACAAATTAAATAACCGATTTTCCTTCTCTAATTCTTTTATGCTCCTTTCAACATAGCTACGATATGTTGCATTTTAAATAATTAAAATCAAATTTATTAATTTTATTAAAATATTATGTTTTATTTCGCAATATTTCCTGGTTTAGATTTATTCATTTGACCTATGATAAAAACAAACAAACAAATAATTAAATGATAAAAAATAATAAAATAAATATAATAAATTATCTGTTATTATAAAATTCACTATTTCATAAGTCAATATTTGCTTTGATCAATAAATACTCTTACAAAGGTTTGTTATTGAGCTTTTATTATCAAGGGATGATTCAGTTAAGTCCAAAAATTCATGAACCAGAGTTAGACCAATATATATAATGTAAATGATTCCATAATTGCTACGCTGTGTACTAATTATCAATTTAATTCATGTAAGAAAAAATATTCATCTAGCTATTACATTATATCGAAATGACATAAATGTATTATTCAGATCAAATGTTAAAGGAAAAAAGTGACTGACACGTGAAAGTATATGACGAACAGTTTACTATAGATCTATAATAGCATGATTTTATTTTAATAAAAAAGTAATAATCATAATATGATACAATCACACCATGATGACACAATACGAAGCTATACGTGATGTGAATTTTATTGCCGTCGCGCTTCTAGTTCTTGAGATATTTTTAATCGGCTATTAGAAATATCCCAAAACCATATAAAATTTTATTATACACTTGAAAATAATACACAATAAAAGGAGAAAACACTATTTTTAAAGGTTTTTGATCAAAATATTTATAATTTTTTATTGAAATCTCATAAAAAAAAAAGTCTAATTTCTAACTTTATATTATTAAGTGATAAAAACATATAAAAACAAAGAACAAAGCAACCAGTGGTCCTATTTGGATAAAAAAACTTCGCTTATATAGAGCTAGCATACATAACCTTAACTTTTTAAATCAGCTGCTCTTCTGTGTAAATGTGTTGAGAAAAATAAAAATTTTGCGAAATTTAATATGATTTTTTTTGTGTAACTAATTTTTATGTGACTTCAGTTCTGTCTCATGACCATCAACTTGTGTAACCCTAAGTTGGCCCTCGTTTATTTATCACCCCCTAGATAAACAAATGTAATCACGTGACAGCAACTTGGATTAAATTTTTTTTTAACCAGATCCAAATCATCGGCACAAAAATTGTTCTTTCTCCCGCCTCTAACTTTCTGTTTCGTAAAAAAAAATAAGTTTTTTGAGACGTTCACATGATATAAAACGAACGAGTTTAGAGTTTAAATGATCATTTTTCTTATTTATTAACAAAAAATTTTATTTGGTAAAGAGGGAAATTTTAATCAATTTAATCAATCAACCATACGATGGTCCATGACTCCAATAAAGGATTTTATTTAAAAAAAAAGTTTTCGTATGTTATTTAGTGTGTATGCGATCTGATTGGATAGTAATGACATTATGTTATATACAAGAAAATTTTAACTCGGCTTTTTTTAATTTTGTAACGCTAATATTATTTTACCTCGCCATCAAGTTTTTTTTTTTTTTTGCTAAATTAGCGGTATCAGGATACTATGAAATCAATTCAAGAGTTATGTGATTATATATATATTCATAACAGAGTCCAGGATGCACGGTTTGCTTAAAAAAAATAATTTGCTTAATGAAATCGAGTGAGTTGAAATGAAACAATGATTGATCGTCGCATATCTTGATTTGCTTTTATTTTCAATACAAGAATCTAATCACTTTCCATTCCAATGCTTAAAAATGTTTTAAGTTGTCTATAACAAAAAATCGCAATTGAACTGCCCCGTAAAAATTTCATAATCCCTGTTTTATATTAAGGAAAACCTTGAAAAACTTTTTTAGTCAAGTTTAAAAGCTCTATACAAAATTTTTAATGGGCTTACATAATTGTAGTCAGGATTAATTTTTGCGCCTGTACTCTGTGATTTACACTAAGAAATTGTGGAAAATTTGAGGTAAACATTGATAGTTACTTGGATCCAATAATTTTCTGAAGATGTAAATAGTTGGCAAAGCAAAGAATTTTATAACTCTCCTTAATTTTTTGCTAATACATTCATATGGCAAAGTCAATTTCTTGACTTAATATGAAAACTATTAATTTTTGAAATTCTCTTAGATAATATAAAATGTTTAAAAATGGAATATTGAGCATTTTAAGATAATATAAGAAATTTTTTTTTTTAGATTATTATGAAATAATTGTAAGTAATATTTTTTTTTCCATTCAGAGTCCGCTATGAAAACCTTTATTTAATAAATTAAAAAGTAGAGAGGATAAGTCTGCTGATAATCAGCCTTCCGAGATTACTCAGTCCGATCTTCCGATTTTGATCAACCTACTCATTCTTTTAATAATCAGCCTTCCGGTTTTTGATCAACCTACTCAGTCTGTTAATAATCAGCCTTCCGGTTTTTGATCATTTTGATAACCAAAAAAATATGACGTGGCTTTCTAAAACCATTATATTAAATATGACAAAAGTTTACTTTGTACGCGTTATACATATTTTATTCTTTGCATATTAAAGTATGACATCATACACTATACCAAAAAGTTTTTGTTCATAATATATGTCATTTATAAAGTGATACTGAGGCACAATTCTGACTCAATGTTATACTAATTCACAATTACCTACGTTGAGTCATAACTTATTTTTTTTTTAATATATATACATGCATCTTTTGTCGTATTAAACAAACAATGTTTTAAATAATACTCTTTAACTTACTAAGAAAAATACATTATATCTATAAAACAATGGATTTGGTATGTTTTTTTTAAGCGAATAGTTTAAAGAATATTTTATTTTGTAATTATATATATATTAATAAAAATCCTCTCTATATTTATAGACAAAAGCAAAATCTAATGAATTATCAAATTTCGAATTATCGTTGGCTTCTGAATTGTTCAGCTCTTCTGATCTATCATCATTTGATTCTGAACCATTTGCTACTAGATCGTATTCTACTGAATTATCGCAATGTTCTAATTTATCATATTCTCCTTCATTATGTTCTAAATTAACATTTACTTCTGAAGCACCTTCTACATCATATTCATTACCTCCATTTTCTGTAAATAATACTACTACAAAGAATAAGCCTTTAAAAACATCAAGGTCTTCAGAACAAATGTCTTCAAAACAAAAATCTCAAGAACAAAATTCTTCAGAACAAATTGAAATTTCAAAAAATGAACCTAGATCATCTCGTAAAAAATCTTTTGCAAGATTTATTAAAGATTCGAATCTTACTCATGAAGAGATATTGAAAAGACGTGCAAAAAATACTGAAGCCGCAAGAAGAAGTAGAAAACGTAAAGCTGATGAAAAGGATAATCTTGCAAAAAAAGTTTCTGAATTAACTGAAGAAAATAATACGTTGAAAACTAATTATACTGTATTGGAAATTGAGAAGAAAAGTTTAGAAGAAAAGAATGTAGAAAAAGATAAGAGGATTAAGAAATTAGAAGGTCAATTGGCTGAGGCTCATCAAAAAATTATAGACAAATATCAGTAATTAAATTTTAGCGATTAATGAACAAATTATCAATAGTTATTATATATAGTTTAAGAATAATGCAACTAATACGTAGATGTGAATAGTATAAGAAGTTTATATAAATAAATGGACGCGATTTGTATAATCATATGTATCAAATTATTATTACAAAAGTAAATTTATAACTATGAATAAATACAGTAAATATTCAATTAATTCATGCGTCATGTAAATTAAAATTTACCAATGGTTATTATATCATATTTTGTACAAGATCCTGATACTGTATATTGAAATTGGTTGATAGGATTATTATTCATAAACGGAATTATTATTTATAAATCATTAAATTTTTTAAATTTTCCAAATTTAGAATTTTGATTTATGTTTAAACCATATATCGAATTAACCTGGATCAATGACATATCTCAAATTTAACTATTTGATCGTTCATATTAGTTTGGAACATAATTAAAATTTGGGACATTTGATTCCAAATTTACCAAATCCATTTAAATTAATAAGTATTGGAAATATTAAAATTATTCATTATTGTCTTCTTATTTTAATTGCTTCATTTTACAGGACCCGAGTAATACTAAAATATAAGCTCAAAAAATGTGTACGATGGAATGTCTCGTATCAATGGATAGGGAGGCGTATAAAGTACATATAGTACTTCCAATTTCAAGGCCATCAAAGAACTTGATAATATTATAATAAGATGTAAATATCGCTTCTAGTTGAGTGTTCAAATTTAAAATCACTCACAATAATAGGTTCTGATCGCATAGGCCCAAACATATTTCCTTAAGGCTAGAAGTTTGTTTAGAAATCATGTAGATCTAGTCATTTTTATAATAATGCCAGACAAAATTTTATTGCTTAATTTAGTAACTGACTGACATTATTATAATTCCGGCCCTGTAAAAAATGCCTAGAGCTAATGGTTAAATTTTTTTTGTTGCCTATTAATATTGTTCGGGCTAATACTATAAGTCTATAATTCTAGTTTTTCAATTATTTTGTGCAAAATTTATTCTTGTAATAAAATTTAAAAATAACTCTCGATTTGTTTATTGATAAATAAAACTTATTAGATTTTATTAAAAAGGATCTAAATGAATCAGTTACTTGTTTATATTATTATAATACTAATGGTTCATTTAATGACATTACTGAATTTATTTATATTTCTGTTCATATTCATCAATCAATATCATTACCTAGCCAATATTAAGCAAATAACTAAAATATATAAAATATTGTAAATAAAAATCTTTTTGAACCATTATATGATTTCACATGATAAATTCACTCTGTTTTGATGTAATTGGTATTATATGACCAAATTACCCCAAAATATCAGTTGCTTATTTTTCTTTTTTGCCCGCCTTTTAAATTATTATTTTCCTAAATTGTATAACTATCTCTATTTATCTGTTATTACCTTTTCTCTATAGTAATTTATTTTTTTTTCTTGTTAGGTAATTGCTATTTCTCAATTAAAAAGGATATATTTTTATAATGACTGTTACAAATTATTACATTTAAATGTAAAGAACAAAATATATTCATAAATTCATGTTTGTAAAATGACAAAATTTATAGTAAATATTAACAATTGCTAAAGTTCCAATGATTTTTTGAAAATAATGAAAGTATTTGATAACAAAAAACTTTTTTAATTCGCTGTTGATACTAATTATTATATTTTAATTGAAAAAAGTTCAAAGTCAACTTTTTGAATTTGATTTTTGACTGCAAGTTTTCAGAGATGAATATGGAATATAAAGAGTATTTTAAAACAAGGCAACAAAACAAACAGGAACAACAATGTAATTAATTTTTGTTTAGCTCATTTAGAAAGTAATAAGTAATATTCTAAATTCAGAATGAAATCCGAGTGATTTTCAATAACTTCTACTAGTTTTGATGCCTTATTTTTAAAAGTATTATTTTATTGTATATCCAGCTAATAGATTAAATTATTGATCAAAACAAGAAATCTCATTAAAATCTAAAAGAGAATGTCAAATTTTGCATTTATATCCAAAAATTGTGTGATTTATTTACTCCTATATTTATCATTAAAGTTTAAAATATTGGAAATAATGATCAAAAAAAAACTAGATAATTTGATATATTTTCAATTACTTTGGATTTAACAAAGATAAGCTTTGGAATATATATTTTTATTAATTAATTAAAAATATGAGACATACTGTAATATGCGTAGCTTGCAACCAAAGAAATAGATTGAAAAGAATGCAAACAAAATCATTGCTGAAAATGTATCTATTAATACAGAGGCAATTAAGGATAAACAAATCACAAGCTATATTAAAATATAGAACATTAAAATAATGATAAATCTGATAAATTAAGAAGTATAAAAAATATGTGTGTATATTAATAAAATGAAGTTTGGGTCAAGAAAAAATTTTGACTTTCTGAAGAGTTTAGACTTTTTGGATTTCTAATTTTTATGAAAATATAAAATTTAGGTTTTGACCGAAACTGAAATTTGCCAAAACCTTTTAGTAAAAGGATTCAAGCAAGCAACCTTAACAAAGAGGAATTTATAAAATACCAAAAATAATGAAAGACATGCTTATTATTAAAATGAAATATATAAAAGCCTAGAATATTCGTATTCAGATTCAACAACATTTTATGGACTTGGTAATACTTTAGGTCTTCCAATATTTATAATGCACAGAAATCTCTCAACAACAATGAACTCTTAGTTCAATCAATACTTAATAGATAAACTTTCAGATTACTTAATGCATGCTGAAATTCTTATTGGTGGTCAATTATCACCTTTATGATTTGGCCATGATAAAAGAAAATTAATACTCTTAGAAGTACAAGAAAAAATCAATCAATTATGATTCATATATGATAGATTAATTATTATTGATCAATATAAATAGCCTTTCAAAATAATATTCAATTACTATTTATCAGCTAAAGATCATTTATATTATTGAACATGCAATTTGTAAACAATATTTAACTTTGAAAATAACATGAGCATTATGTTTATAATGATATTTATACTTAGTTGGTCTTAATCTCTGAATATTTAATATTATTTCCTTTAAATTAAAGTGCTAATAATTTTAGCTCTAACTATTACAATTCTTTCTATTTGGACATGTAAATGTGAGGAAGTTATATAGCTATTTTACTAATAATTATCGATACTGTATTATTAGCTATAGCTATAGGCCTTTTTTACTGTCATGAGATTTAAACTCTCCTGTGGCACTTTTATGTAATGTTAAATTTGACCATCAGTCAATATTCAATATATTTTGCATATTTTATAATTAATTTAATTAATTAATATTGGCGGATTATAATAAAATCTGGCCATTTAAATAAATTATACTTTTTCTTTATCCAAAATTAGAAAAGTTAAAAATTAAGACCACATAATTTTCTTATTATTAGTAGACTTTAAGTAAATATTTTATATAATATTTAAAAACAAAATTTAAAAATATACACAATTTTCCAATTTTAACATTTCTGCTCAAAAAGGGTTATAAAAATGTTCCATAATTATTCCAATTGACATCATTTACATGATTATGATTGTACTTATTACTAAGATTTATATGTTTATTTATGCATTCCTAGTAACTAATTTGTTTTAATTATATTATTATTTTGTAATGTTAATAGTAATGTTAGAGGTAAATTATATTAATGAATATAATGTGAATTTAAAAAAATTATCAATCTTAAATAAATAAAATATTATAGTAAATTATAGATATTCACACATTTAATCTTGCTAAAGATTTGTGTAAAGATAAAAGGCAAATTGTATAAACATTAAAGAAATTATATAAAGTTTATTTATAAAAGTTTATTTAAAGATCATGTATAGCAGGTGATAAATCAATTATTTCCTACTATAGCTTATTGGGATAGTAAATACTTATCCCCAATTCACCATCATACGCAATTTAATTGAATATACCTGCAAAAACCAAATACTGTTTTTGATCCAACTTATAAATCAATTTCGAGTTTGGATTTTTTTATTCTTGTATTAAACAATTTTCTGGAATATTTTTAAATTCAACAGAAATTAATTTATAATTTAATGCTATAAAAAAATGAAAAAAAAAGAAATAATAAATAATTAAACTTTCACTTATAAACATTGTCTCTTTAGTATCATTAATTGCAATTTTTGAATTTACTACTTCTTGATTTAATATTCATTTAATTTTGATGAGTAATCAGTATAATCATGAATGATTTTGAATAGGAGGTTTCACATTTAGTTAGGATCCCATCATCACAATTAATTTCATTGATTTTCTTTAAAGATAAGGTGAGATTTTACAGTATATCGAAACTTAAAAACTTAAATAATTCGTTGCAATGGGTTTAGAAAGAATTAAGTTATATAAAAGAAATTTTGAGATTAATTTATAAATTGTTTTAATAATGGCTATAATTGCTTAAGATAAAATCCTTTCATTGCGATAAAGTTAAAAATAAAATTATCACTTAATTATAATTAATGTTTCAAAATTATTTTTATAATTTCGGATATAAATTTTTATCACCAAAATTAAATCCATTAATAAATAATCCTATAATATTTTACTTCATGTTTATTTTTTTCTATTTTTCTTTTTAATTGAAAATGGTAATATTCAAAATGAAAAAGTCATCTGATGAATAATATAATAAATTTCATGAATTTATTCCTCTATTTATTGAACTTTAATTGACCTTTACATATACTTTTAGTGTTATATTACTAATCTCATATGAAGACTATGGTAAATAAGATCGAAGTTATAATGTAAATTCTAGAACTCTTTTTCATTAATCGAGTTCAATATATTTGTAAGTCTTGATTTGATAATCTATGATCAAAAAAAAACCAGTAATCCTCAATGCTCCATTTAACTATATCTCTATTTTATTTCCCAAATCAGGGTGTTTCATCTAATTAAGCAATCACTCATCTAGCTCGAACAAAACATATATGGAGAATATTTTTATCCAGGGAGAGAAAGTCTTTTGAAGTAATAAATGGTTTTTGGTTTTCACGGATAGATTTAAACAATAATTTTGTAATTTCTTGTAATAAAAAGTTAATAAATAAGTGAAAATTTTTTCAATTAAATAATCTTGAACATGATCAAATAATTCTTTAATATATGATTTATTTGAAGTAACTAACAATGAAAGAATTTTTTTTTGTTAAATCTAGTTCACTAGCATAAATTGTATTTTAACTTATTTTTAATATCAAAATGAATTAAACATGGTTATTTTATTTATTTATTCATTTATTTTGTAATCCAGTATCAAATGCGCTCAAAATTGATTTTACAGTTTTCAATAGGACTACCAGTCCCCAGCTATAAAACTTAAAGTGATCCCGCTTTCTAATATAAATTTCTATATTTATCGTTTGGATTATATTTTTTATCATTAAATTAGATCTTAAACTAACCAAATTTCATATACCGCATTACAATTAAGGCTTTACTTTTTTTGTTACCAGAATATTAAATATCGATTAAATACCATAATAGCTACGAAATTGCTACTAATACAATCCATTAATTTATAAATTTAGATAATAATTATTATAGTTTCATAATATTATTGGTAAGTAGCAATATAAAAAGATTTAATTATTTTTATAATACTTCAGTATAATTATATAGTACTGTACATCTAACATATAAAATTTGTTTTAACGATTATTTTCTCAAGAAAAAATGCTGTTATTATTCAATTTTTGTGGTGTCCATTTATATTTGTATCAGAATCCTATTATCATAATTATCAATATTAAAAAACTTCATCTACACCTACATTAATTTTTAACAATGGGTTACCTTTATGATTCCATTTCTGGAAATTGGATTTATATAAAACAAAAAGGCCGATTACAATTTTTTTAAATTTTATACACTTGGATTAAATTTTTCCTCGAAAGTCAAAAAAAAAATATATATATATATAGTATACGATCACAATTATATAAGTAAAAATAAAAATATTAGAAAAAATAAATTAATACCAAATTAATGCTGATAGATATTACAATTTATAAATAAAAGACACGAGAAATATTTCTATTTAATAGCCATGACTTAATATACATACAGTACTATTCCGACCCTTTTTTGCACTAATGTTGGCTAAGTTCATCATAACGCAGGCCAAAACCCAAACTTAATTTCGGAACGGTACGTATTTCGAATTTTATTATAATGCCACGAAAAAAAAATTTATAAAAAAATTTATTTTGATTAAATTTTTTTTGACTAACTACAATCAAATTTTCTGATGAGGCTGGATTCGAAGGCGTCCAGGAGGTGTTAATGCTACTACCGGATAAAGTTTTGAAGATAAATTATCCCATTTTGATACTTCCGGATATTTTGTACCATTGACTGTAAAAGCACAAGTTCTTTTATTCATGTCTAAATGAACAGTAATCTTTGCACCATCTCCAAATATAGAACAATAATTTAACCAATTTCCGGAATTATAACTATGGCCACCGGAACCTATTACCCATCCAGTAGATTGAGATCCTGCAAAAACTTCATAATTTAGATTTTCTGATGCACATACTCCAATCCAAGTATAAGAACAAGATTTTTCAATAATGACATCCCATTCAAACATACCCTTATTTTCAAATGCTATTTTAGCTCTAACATTTTGAAATCCAATACAATCATTTTTCGCACTTACAACTTTTCCATTATCCTCAATAATAAGTTTTGATCCACATGCTGACTCATCCCAGACATATTGTATTCCTCGAACTCCATTTGAATCTGACTTATTTGATCTTGCTTTTTGCCGATAAGCATTTATAATTATTTCAGTCGGAACAATTTCTAATGGTTCAATTATATCAGCCAAAATATTTCCTTTTATTTGACTAAAATCAATAAATTTAATTAAAGGTTCCATTTCTTTAACAACCTTTTGGTGGTCGGTAATAGATTTCTTTTCTATCTGGATCGAATCTTTTATTCGTTCTAGGGTTGGTACACGTTCCATGAGAGTTCTATACGCATCATTAGAAACTTGTTTTGCTACTAGAATGACACTATATCGAAAAACTTCATATTCTAGAGTTACAAAAGGGGTTTCTTTTTTATATGTACAAGATAAAAGATATCGCAATCCCGGAATAGATAACCGACCAAATTCAATAGTGTTTATTTGTATATTTGCTACTATTTCAACCAATAAATTAAGAAGAATATTATCTTCTTTTAATGGAATTATTTCCGCAACTTTAGATAATAATTCAGGTGAATAATTTTCTGTATTTTTCTTTTCTTTAACAATTTTTATAATTAATTCTTGAAGGTCTAATAATTGAAAATAATCTGCTGCATAAAAAGCTTCAATAATATTATCTTTTGTTAAAGATTCTTCTTTAACTGATCCTGTATAAGTATATTCTAATATAACCATCATTCCAGAAGAATTAATCTTTGGAAAAGAAATTTGTTTTTCATTACTTTCTTTCATCCCATTATATAGTTCTCTGTCAAATATTTCGGATCTTGCTGCTAAAATTACTTTACAACCATACAATTTCTTTTCATCCTCGCATAAAATTTCTATATCACTATACTTTGGGTTATTTATTAATAATTTTAAATCTTCTTGCAATGAGTATCCCTTCGTCATTTTTTTTTTTTTAAGAAAAAAAAAAGAAATTTTAAATAAAAAAGGTTTAGTTGTCTAAAATTAGATTTGTACTATGTTATACAAAAGAAAACAATTCAAATAATAGCACGACCGAAATGTGTGATAGGTTACGCCGGATATATTGTACTTTAAAATACTTTTTTAGAAATGATCGACAAAATGTTTGGTACATTTCTCAAAAAAAAAAAGACTTTAATAAACTATTTTTACCTTCTGAAATTATGGTTAGGAGTGTATTTTTGGTCACTCTGCAAGTTTACTTAGAGTGGCAAAGAAGGTTTTTGTTGTAAATTTTGACTTATACGCGTTTTTTTAAAAACATGTGCCACACACATCAAACAGTATAATCGGCGTAACCTGTCTCACATTTCGGTCGTGCCAAATAATATATATTAGAATCATGTGATATACATGTGATTTAAGTGATGCAAAAAAAAAGATAATTTATTTTCACGGTTACCTTATTGCTGCAGCGACAGCGATGTGATTAGTATTAGTGAGTAAGATAACAAAAATAACGCGAGAATGTTTGTGATATTTATAATTTTTTTTATATAAATAGATGATTATGCTAGAAAGCTATTTGTCAAAATGATATTATTCTGGTAGAATATCAATCAAGACGTAATCATAACGTCAAGTTTAGAGCTTATAGGCCTATAATAAAACTGAAGTCTGATAAATATGAGTGGTATTATAGGATTTGGAATCCATTTAAACTCTTCAAAAATAATATATATAAATTCTTTGAAAACTTTGATAATGATCTTGGAAAATCTCCATTAGCTTTACGAGTGGTTCCTCTTACTGGTTTTACTCTAAACAGTATTCCAAAGGAAAATGATTTTAAAAAAATTTTATTAAATATTTTTTGGATATAAGTTAAGCCCCTTTTCTAATGTAATACGTTATGAGAATAATGATGATATTTATGACAATCCAGCAACCGAAGCGGTTATTGATTTTCGTTGGCAAAAAGTAAGAACTTTTTTTTTCTTTCTCTTCCTTCGATTTTTTGTTTTCGCGGTTTGTTTTGGATTAGTTAGCTGGGCATATTTAGATCATAGTACTATTATAAATTCAAATTTTTTATTTCTATTAATTGTTATTTTCTATTATTTGGCACATACTTTCTGTGACAGTAATGTCAATATTATTGAAAAAATTTCGATTTTCTGATGGATTTGGAAGCGCTAATTCAGTTGATACTGGATTAATAGCGGGAATATCATTCTCAATTTTTATACTTTGGATTGAATTGGTATGCAATATTTATTAATTATCCTTTTATAATAAATTACTTAATCAATTCTTTATAAATTTAGATTTTTTACCTCCACTTATTATCAAGTAAAATTTATTATTTATAACAAGTTATTATTAAGAAAAACCACATGACAATTTATTAATTAACCTTTTTTTTTTTACCTGACAGATATTAGCATTTATATCTATTATGTTGTAA
The DNA here is from genome assembly GCA_003550305.1 of Glomus cerebriforme. NCBI lineage: Eukaryota > Fungi > Glomeromycota > Glomeromycetes > Glomerales > Glomeraceae > Glomus > Glomus cerebriforme. Next base: position 32,856 of record QKYT01000834.1, on the reverse strand, counting down.
TTATCTTCAAAACCATATTTCCATTCTTTGTATTCATGTTAATTATAATACTTGCATTTGCACACACAATGTATACAAAAACTTTCTTTCTATATTTATTTCTTCATTTTGAACTACAATTTTAATAATTTATTTTTTTATTTATTTAGCAGAGATCCAGAGAATATTAAAACTAAAGATACTACATTTAGTGGAACTGCTACAAATAATTCAACAAATGAGACACTTAATATTGAACTTAAATCCGACTTTGATCCTAGGTCTAGCGATAATCCATTTTCATTTTTCCTAAAATATATTGCCAATATATAGATTTCGATGAATTGAACTTTTTTATGAATATTTGTAAGTCCAGACGAAATATGAAGTAAACATCTAATTTATTTCATAATTTTTATCCAAATAATCTCGTAAGCTTTCACATCTAATTGTTATAAAAGTGAATTATTTTTTTGATAACAAGTAAAAGTTGGTGTTTGTTTGCTATTAATATTAATAAGTATTAATTAATATTAACACCCAAGTTGCACGACGAGGACGTCAACACCATTCGCAACTCAAAAAATATTTTTCACTTTGATATTGAGCGGACTTCTACTGAATGAATTTAATAATTGACCTGCTTGTGAAAGAAAATCTGGTTTCTTGCAAATTAAAAGTCCATTATATGTAACTTATATCCAATTCATTTAATTCACAATTATGAAACAAAAATAAGTTAATAAATGATATATTAATAAAAAAAAACAAGATAGAAAATCAAAAATCAAACCAATTCCAAGATGTTTTCATCTATTTAAATAATATTAAACCCTAAGAAATCCATATAAATCTTGTTTTACTTTTACTTTTCCAGTGACTAACTACTTTTCCAGCAACTATCCTACTTGTCCTGTCCAAGATATTATCCTACATATCCAGTTTACTATCCTACGCGTCCAGTTACTATCCTATTTTTCCAGTTGCTATCCTACTTTTCCAGTAACTATTCTAATTTTCAAACAATATAAGTAATACAATCCCCGGTAAAAACCAGGCGAATTTTACAGATAACACAGATTGGTGTTAAAGGAAATGCTATACATAAGGCGTACAGCTCTACCCTCTACTTATTATGGGCCAAAGTAGAAAACCATCGGACGTTTCAGACTAAGAGAAAACTACACAAATATTAAATATTTTATTAAACATTTGCTTCATCATTTTCTCTAAAGACAATTCAATATCCAAGACTCTTATAGAAGAAAAGAATTGTCAAGGAACCTCTAAAAGAGTGAAGAGAAATCAGAGATATTGGAAAACTAAAGGTGTATATATACTTTTTTAAATTCTAAATTTGACGAATATTTACATATTATTATATCAATATTATAATATTTTATTTAAAATGACTCATATAATCGGCAATACTGTATGAGTTACAGTATTAATCATATGCAAGCAATGTAGATTACTTTCAAAAAGTCTTACAATAAAAATCTGTCCAGATCATCATCTAATCATTTATGATTTTTACATCAGAATTTTCTCTTTAACATCTCTGAAATGCAAATTAAATAAACTTTTTGAATTAAACCAATTTATTGGTAAATTATATATTTTTGCACTAAAAGCAAGTTTCATATGTAAATTAACAAAAATTGATTTTGCCTTTAATTACTAGATAATGTTGCAAATCTAAATCTTCTTACCTGAAGATTTATTCCGTTTTTTTTTGATAAAATTCCAGTTTATAATCTTATTAATTATTAGTTTTCTCTATTTTGATTAATTTAATTGCTTGATCATTGGATTCTTTATGAAATAGTTTTTTATTGATAAAATAACTTTCTCAATTTCTATCTTAATATTTAATTTGAACCATAAATTTAACTGTACAAAAAGTTTAAATTTTTGTATTTATTAAAAAAAGATTTACTAAGTATAAAAAAATGATAGAATGATCCGTTACATTAGAAAAATTGAACCTACTGGATCCAATTATTGAACATTATTGTTATGTTAAGACAATAAAAGTTTGAAAGAATAAAGATTAATTGGAGGGCGTGAATGTGGCAAATTAAATTCCATATTTGGTTAATATAGGAGGAAATCATGAATCATTAACATATAATAAAAATTTTTTCATGTGAACAAATAAAAAAAATCATTTTGCGTAATACATAAAAGTATAAACTAGTGATTTGTGTGATGTGGTTATCATGATTGTATTGTTTGCAGTTTTTGACTCATTTTATATTCTTAACATTTTTAATTATATAAATATGTCCTTTTTTTCAAAATTTCATCTTATTTTATATAAAAAAATTTCAAGTATATTAAGTATATTCAAATATCCTTAAAGCTCATTGCCTTATTTTAAAGCACATGTTATCAATTAATTATTATCCTAAGTTATTTAATCTCTATTCTTTTTAACAACCACTCCCTTTAACCTCATCTATTCTTTTAACAACTACTACTCCCTTTAACCTCACTTCCCCTTACCTTCCTTATACTGTATATAGAGGTCTTCCTCGTATCAGGCAAGGAAACCAGTAATACCAGTCAGTTAGTCGAGTATCTTCTATCTGGCGGGTTTGGTATTTTTTTTTTTAAATTCCTTTAAATTTCCTCTTCTCTTCCTTATACTGTATACGAGGTCTTCTTCGTATCAGGCAAGGAAAGACCGGTCAGATCTGGCTGGTTTGGTTTAGATTAGAATTTCCTCTTCATTTCCTTATTATATACTGTATTAACTACTTATTTATGAGCTCATATAATATCAACACCCACAAGATTTGGAGAAAGTGAAAGTTCAATGATTTTTAAAAGAAAACTTGGATTGTGGACATAAGCAAAACAAAGTTTTATAACTCAGTCAATAAACAGATTATGAAAAAGTTATTAAGAAGAAAATGCCAGAAAAGATGATATGACATTTTTATTAACAGAACAAATAACAAAAAGTGAATAACAAAATTAATAAAAAATTTACTGTAGGAACGACCGACCTTGAAAAAGAATTCGTCAATAATTTCTTTACCATTAACAGCTGCTCTTTACCGACCAATATTATAGAAAACTAAATGAAATGATTGTGCAAATGGACATTTCAAAAACACAATAAGCCAAGAAGAAATTTGAAGTATGAGCAAAAAGGAGAAATGATAATAAATCAAAGTAAACAAATATATAAGAAATGGAATGTGTAAAATTGACAGATAAACAAATAGCAAAAAATACAAGACAAATAGAATATTATACAAAAGACTGTTGCTGCTGGGTGTATAGAGGAACACTCTGAAACAAATAGCTATTATTTTGGGAGACATATAATATTAATTTTTGATTCATTATTTAGTAAAAGTATAAATAATTTCAATATTCAAATCAATTTTTACAATTTAAATTTATTTTTTAAACATTTTATTTTTTATAATTTATGTAATTTTCATCAAAATTATTATATACAGTAAAATTAAATGGAACAATTAAACAGAATAATAAAAATTAATATTAAATTATTAACATAATGGAGAAATTTTATATACTTTGTATTTAAAAAAACAATTTAACATTACGGCAGATGGAATTTAAAATAGTGTCGATAATAATCACGAGCTTTTTAGGGCCAGATATTATTGTTAAAAGAAATAATAAATGACAAAAAAGATATAAAATTCGAGAAGAAATTATTCAAATTATTTTCATGACATAAGAAACTTAAACCTTATTTTTAATCATAAAGCTTTAGTGAGTGTAAGAGATAAATGGTTTGACACTTAGTTATTATTTTAACTTATATTTTATTTGCGTTATTTACATTATAAATCCGTGATAGAAAGAATAATAATAGCAATTATAAATATCATAAACGTGTAGTGCCCTCTGAATTTGCTCAGATTATTTGAGATACAATATAAAATGCTTATTTATTTATTTTTCACTTTAAATTCAAATAATTTAAATAATTATTTTTAATATAACATATTTATATTTATATTTCCGTTAGTTGCATACTCTAATACTAAGAAATTATAGATTTTAATAATATGATTAAAATATAAATAAATTTAAGTGCAATTCATTTTTTTTTAAAATTAAAATACGTTGCAATAGGTAACACTACATTCAATTTATAATAATTAACAGACTGCTTGTTTTTCTGTGTCTTAAAAAAATGAGAGACCTTTTAGAAAAGATAATGAAAAAAAGGAGAGATAATTAAAATGATGATTTTGAAGTTTGAATAAAAATTCGATTCATAGATGAAAGGTCTTTTTATTCATTAGAAATACAAACAATTAGAGTATAAATAATGATATAATCGAGAATGTAAGTTGGTTCTACTTTCAAAATTTTCGATAAAGACAATCAGCTTTTTTTCAGGTTACATTGGAATATAAATGGGTGAATTCGTGTCAAAATATTACGGAGTATTACACCGATTTGACGTTACACTGGTATAATACTGGTATTTAACATAATACTAGGAAACGGGAACCATTAGAAAGTCCGAAGCGTTATTTGATAGACTATTATGACCAATAATAAACACAATATCAATTTACTTAATATACAAATATTATCACGTGATTTTTGTAATATTGTTAAATGGCGCAGGAAATCTTTCGATGGTTCTGCGCCAAATGTTGCAACAAATATTATAACCCAAGCGTTTTTCACTAAATTATCCACATACCCCATTTTGATTAAAGAAAAGGTATCAAGATTATGTTTGAATTTGCGCATATTACCATAATACACACATAATACAGTAAAAAATAGTCGACCATAACCGCACAGTAGGACTTTTCCATTTTTTTCTTTTATTTTCGTTCCTGGAAAAATTAAATTAATCTTATTTTATTCAAATCTAACATCTTCAGGTATTTTAACAAGAAGAAATAAATAAAGTCAAGGTATACTAGAATTTTTATCCTTTTTAATGGATGCGTAATCGGTTGGGATTCTCTTTATGTCTTAGGTTTGGTGTGTTTTAAAAAAAAGAGTATCAAAGTCTCGCGTTAATTGGTTTATTATATTGTTTACAGAAGGAAAATTTTACGTTGATCGTTTTTAAAAACGGGACCAATAATAATCATCACTAACTTCATTTCATTCTATATATCAAATTAAATTCATCATTAAGCATTCTAATATGCTCGATCATTGTATTGGTTCGAGTCATCAATAGAGTTCGGGCAAAATTAGTCGATCCAATTTTGATCTATCAACCTAATGCTGGCCGAAATCATCATAGTGCGGACAAAACTTAACACGCCTATGGCCTATCACAAATCTTGCCATAAAGTACTCGATCAATTATTTTGCTCGATGTGATTGATCGAGTTTTTGATCGATTAAGTCAGGTCTTAATCATCTAGTAACACATTTTTGGGATAATATTTTTAGTTATATTAAATTATAATTTTTCCGATATAAAAAATCAAAAAACTTTTTTGTGTAACAAAAATGAAAAAAAAATCTTAGGTGACAATGATTGCAAAAATAAAAAATGTATATATAAGGTATTATTATTTTAGTACAGATGTACTGTACAAATTGAAATTTTTACTTGCTTTATCGGTAACGACAACCGACGCAAATTCGACATTTTGACGCACAACATAAAAATTTTGACAAAAAAAAAAAAAATTTAACCATAAATATTCAAATTATAATTATTTTGGTTAATTAAAAATTGGATATTTTTATGATTAGTCAATTTTACTAATCACATTAAATAAATAAATAAATAAATAATATTTAAAATAATATTCACTGTAATTTTATACTTAAACCTGGGTGTGGTCATTATATATGAGGTCTACAAATATAAAAAAATTTTATGGTATATGTATTTTAATCTAAGTATTAACTTTACTTAAGCTACTGAATGAGGTTTATAATGTAGATTTTGATTTTAATATAGAAAATCTTCGTATCGGAATTTTGAATCCGCCACAAAATTCTGTCGATCTTTGGCTTGAAAGTTATTGTCGAAAGTTCCTCTTTTGCAGGGACAATTTCTTTTTTGGTTGTTCAATAATCAATTAATTTACACAATTTTTATGAAATCAGCCACACAAACGTTTGTGATACATAATAAGGGAGTTTGGTTTGTGTGGTCTCTAAAGTGGTACGTTTAACAGTTTATCACAGTACATTCTTAAAATAGTTTATCAAACCGATATTAAGTTTCAACAAAAAAACAAAACACAATGTCAACCTCATGAAGTTTTAAAATTTAAAAATTAAAATTACTGCGCCATTAATGCCAAGATTTTACAGACGACACATTTGGAAAAATTTATATAAAACGAAAAAAATACTGTCTGCGCCACTAATGTAAAGATTTTGCAGACGACATATTGGAAATTTTTATGAAAACTTTTTAACGTATTTAATATCAAGTTATATTATAATTTCGATATTTAAGATAAAATTTATTTGTCGTTCCGCAAATTAAATATTTGCGAAGATCTTTTAAAATGCTGAAACTTACTTACCCCACCTAATTATAATATTGTCAAATGTACCTCGTGACTGAAAGGGTGCACGTTTATTTATTTATTTGTTTGTTTTTTATTTACTCTTTATTTTAATATAAAAGGAAATTTTTTAATGACTTCTATTCGTCGCACGTAATGCAGCAATTTTTAAACTTTGAACGACAAATGTACCAATATTTCCGTGGAACAAATAGGATTATTAATTAAATTAATACGATTTAATAATTATTATTATTTTTTTTTATTCCTGTCGCTTTAAATAAAGTGTCCTCAAAAACGAGTTTTATTAAATATGCCTATATGTAAAGATTGTAATCAACCAAAAACTCGCTTATTTTGGTGTCAAGTTTGTAATTCAAAGAAATTTCAACAAGATTTTGATAAATGGACTAGTGGGAATACGTTGATAGATAAATTTATACAGGACACTCAATTAAATGCGAGGAATTTTAATGAACTTATAGAATGGATTCCTTATTGTAATTTAAGAAATATACAATTTCTTGCTCAGGGTGGTTTTAGTACTGTTTATAAAGCTATTTGGTTGGATGGTCACATTGATAAATGGAATAATGAAAAAAATCAATGGTATAGGGTTGTTGATAAGGTTAATGAAGAAGATCGTAAGACCGCAAAAATCGATAATATTAAATCACCTCTTAAAGAAAATGAATATTTAAAGAAAGATGTTGTATTAAAAAGTTTAAATAACTCTTCAAATATTAATCCGGATTTTTTAAAAGAGGTAAATAATTTAAAATTCAATTTATTTAATTTATTTGGTTTATTATTACAATTTTCATTTAATTTATCATATTTTAGTGGCAAAATTATTTAAAATTCGTTTATTCCGCTGATAATGATAGAACACTTTCAGTTCAATTATATGGAATAACTCAAGATCCAGAAACGAAAAATTATATTGTAGTTCTAAGCGAAATGAAACTTGGAAATTTACGTAATAACCTAATGACAAAAAAATACAACCCAAACGACAAATATGGTAACCTGTATTATATCTCCAAAGCCCTTAATTCATTACACAAATGTAATTTAATTCATCGAGATCTTCATAGCGGCAACTTACTATTGTCAACGGATATGTTTACTCATATAAGTGATTTGGGTTTAAGTCAACCAGCAGATGGATCTACTAAACCCGATGAAATTTATGGAGTACTTCCTTATATTGCTCCTGAAGTATTACGTGGTAATCCATATACTAAAGCTTCTGATATCTATTCTTTTGGTATTATAATGTGGGAAATGACATCTGGTGTTCCTGCTTTTAGTAACGTCCCTCATGAGTTTGAACTTTGTTATGATATTTGTCGAGGATTAAGACCAAGGATTGTTGAAGGCACGGAGGTTGAATATGTAAACTTAATGAAAAGATGTTGGGATGGTGATCCTGAAAATAGACCAACGTCTTTAGAGCTAATCGAATATTTTAAAAAGTGGCGTCATATATATAAATTTAATTACCTTGAAAGAGTGAATGTACCAGGTAAAATTATTAATATATTTGAAAACATTTGTTAATCTTTTAATGACTTTTATTTGGTTTTCGTTTTAGTAAATGAACTTATACGACATCATCCAAAAGCTTGTTACACAAGCAGAAGAATCGGGTATTCCGCAAAATTAAATGAAATGTTACTAAGACAAAGTAATCATCATAATAGATTTGATAGCCAAGGTAATAATAATAATAAATGTTTTTTTCCCATTAAATTTATTTTATTAATAATTAATAATTTCAAATATAGCTGATTGTATACTTACTCCAGAAGACATAGGTGAGTTATCGGTTTATAATTTATAATACTTTATACTTTACGCTAACATATTCATTAATTAACTCAAGCGACTACATTTTTATTCTTCTTTCAGAAAATGCGCAAACTGAATATTTTTCAATGAACCAAATGATGAATATTGAAAATATTGAAAATAATTAATTATATTGGGTACATAAGTTCTTAATTTGATTTCATTTATAAAACCAAGAATTATAACCATAACCATTATGATCTTGTATATATATATGAGAAAAAATAGTTGTTTTTTTTATGCTTTCAGTTTATAGAAAAAACCCCATTATACAGTTAGATATTTAACCAATTAATTTAACTATGATTTTATTGTATATAATGACTGAACCATAACACGGGCTATATCAATATTTGAACATTTGATCGATATAGAACGCTACTCAACCAATAATATGTTACCTATTGTATCTTTATATCTTTTATAATAAATGTATAATAATAATATGTTTGACTTTGTATTCTAATTCATAATAAAAGTAATAATTTTGTTCAACAATAATCGACACTTTTTTGCAATAATCAATGTGGCATGGCTGAAGAAGTTGCTCAGCAATTTCACTGATTCACAATAATAATGCCGCTGTTACGAAGTCACGTAGTGCTGAATAACTGTTTGATTGGTGATAATTATATGTAACAAATAAATATGCAGTAACTAGTTGTACTAACATAAATCATAAATAAATTTTGATAATTAGTTTGATTGACAAATAAAGAGAGCATATTTATGCCTTCAACTGGAAGGCAATTAAAATGGTTTTATTTAACGTTAATGAAAAAAAATTAGAATCAATAGATTTATATAAAAACGATTCCAAAATAAACCATTATGATACAACTTTTATCAATAACGATTTTAATGTCATTAAGCCTAATGGATGATAGATAAACTTTTAAAGAATATACTTAGAAATACAGTAAATACATAAATACATTTATAATCTTTAATCTTACAAATTAAGTGTACAAATGGATCTATTGCACCAATGTTACTCGCAATGATCGATACTTCATAAGCCGATGTTTGTCATATTTTAGAAGGTTTACAAATATTTCAACATCTAAGTAAATCACATCTCCAAATAATTGTCTATTTTCCTATAATAATAGTTTGCATAACAAATAAACCTTCTAACTACTCTTCAGTGGTTTCAAAAAAAATGTTTTGTTTTTTTCAGCTAGATTAATAAAAGATGAATTAATTAGAAAATGTTAATTTATGAATCAGAAAAATAATTAACAAGTTTTCGATTATAACCTTGCGCTAGCCTTTTGTGTGCGTCCAAATTTCCTTCTTTAGCAGCAATTTCATATAAACTAAATGCCTTATCTTCATCAATGTCCGTTCCAATTCCATTTTCATAACAACATCCAAGTATATATTTTCCCTTTAAATACCCTCTATCAGCTGATTCTTTATAATGTTCAAATGCTTTAGTTTCATCTTTTTCGATGCCAATTCCAACTTGATAACATTTACCTAAACAATAATGTGCAGCTCTATATCCATTTAGTGCTGCTTTTTTGTACCAATAAAAGGCTTTTTCTAAATCTTTATTGATTTCTTCGCCATTTTCGTTTTCATATAAAAATCCAAGACTACATTGTGCATGACCAGATTCTTGTACAGCTGATTTTTTATACCATTCAATGGCTTTTTCTATATTCTTTTCCGTTCCTATGCCCTTTTCATAAAGATAACCAAGTTGACATTGGGCAAGCTTATTTCCATGTTCCGCTGCTTTTTTGTACCATTCAATTGCCTTTTTCATATCTTTTTTAATTCCTTTGCCATTTTCATAACAA
>QKYT01000833.1:10405-21060 GCA_003550305.1 Glomus cerebriforme | reverse complement strand
TTCATCGTAAAATTAAAGAATTATTTCAAAAAATTTTTTTCGCAACTTTTTTTTCATTCTATTCCTAATTTGGAAAAATACTTTGTAGATGATTTTTGTGATAACTTTTAAATGATACACCAAATTTTAATATTTGATTGATCATATCCAAATAAAGATATATCTTATCTTATTTGGTGATCATTCAATAATATTATGGCGGCGTAATTATTAAAAAAAAAAAAAATTTATTTTGGAACTCTTCAAATAAAAAATGTCATCCCAAAGCAACTTATTAAATAAAGAACCATTCAACTGTGAAAAATGTGGTATAGAATATTCTGTTATTCTTAATACAGAGTATAAATGGTGTGATTTTTGTAAGATATTAAAAAATTTTACAAACTGGACCAGTGGGAATGAAATAATTGATGATTTTATTCGAGAGAAACAATTAAAATTTGATAAATATGGTGATATAGTATTTGAATGGATACCATATGATCAGTTTAAAAATATTAAAGAAATAAACAAAGATGGTGAAACTACATTATATTCGGCAATGTGGGAGAATGGTCCATTATACTTTGACCACTATTATGAATGGATAAGAAAATCCGTAAAAGTTGATTTAAAATGTTTTAATAATTCACGAAATTCACAAAATATCACTCATGAATTTGTAAATGAGGTATAAAGTTTTCTTATTTAATTTAACGTTAATACCTTTTAATATAACAATAATTTTATTTTATTTTAATAGATTAAACAATATTCAACCAAAAATGTTATTACTATATACGGAATATCTCAAAAACCAGATACAAAGGATTATATTATGGTTCTTTATCATAATCATTGTGAAGAATGTGGTAAAAAATATACAAATANTTACNAAAAATGGTGTATGNCATGTCAAATTAATAATTTAAAGAATAGAACCAGTGGAAACAAAATAATTGATGATTTTATTCAAGAAAAGCAATTAAAATTTAATGCTTACGGTATATTTTTTGAATGGATACCATACAATCAGTTTAAAAATATTAAAGAAATAGGCAANGATGGTGAAACTNTATTATATGTGGCAATATGGAAGAATGGCCCATTANATTTTGACGAAGATAATAATAAGAAAGAATGGACAAGAAAATCTGATGAAATTGTTGATTTAAAATGTTTTTATAACTCACAAAATATAATTGATGAATTCCTAAATGAGGTATAAAGTTTACTACTTATTTAATTTAACATTAAATACCTTTTAATACGTGACTTTATTTTGTTTTAATAGGTTAAAAAATGTTCAACTAAACGACCCTATAATCATGATGAAACAGTAGATGTTATATATGGAATATCTCAAAAACCAGACACAAAGGATTATATTATGGTTCTTTATAATAATTATTGTGAAGTATGTGANAAAATATATACAAATACTTATGAGAAATGGTGTAAACCATGTCAAATTAATAATTTTAAAAATAATTTTACAAATTGGACCAGTGAAAACAAAATAATTGATGATTTCATTCAAAAAGTACAATTAAATATAAAATATGGTCGGAATAGATCANTATTTGAATGGATACCATACAATCAGTTTAATATTATTAAAGAAATAGGTAAAGGTGGNTTTTCTACAGTATATTTAGCAATATGGAAGGACGGTCCATTANTTTATGATGTTAATAAAAGGAAATATACAAGAAAATTAGTAAATAAAAAGGTTGCGTTAAAATATTTGNATAATTCATCAAATATTCCTAATGAATTTTTAAATGAGGTATATAAAGATTTTTTTATTAATCTGTTTTATACATTTTTTAATATAATAATAATTTATTTTGTCTTAATAGGTTAAAGTACATTTNATAAAGGAATCTGGTCATATTATTAATATATATGGAATATCTCAAAATCCAAATACAAAAGATTATATTATGATTCTTGAAAATGCAGAAGGTGGAAATCTTAATAATTGGGCAAATAAAAATTATAAAGATTTTAGCTGGAAACATAAAATTAGAATATTATCTAACATATTATATGGTCTTAAAGATATTCATCAAAAACAAATGGTTCATCGTGATTTTCATACAGGAAATATACTAATTAGTAGTAATATAGATGTCCCATACATTTCAGATATGGGATTATGTCAAGAAGTTAGTAATATNGATGAAACAAAAATTTATGGAGTTATGCCATTTGTAGCTCCTGAAGTATTAANAGGAAAACCTTATACTAAAGCAGCAGATATCTATAGTTTTGGTATGTTAATGTATTATGTAGCAATTGGAAGACAACCTTTTGCCAATTGTGCACATNATCAATATTTAGCATTAAATATATGTAATGGAGTTAGACCTGAAATAACTGAACCACAAGCACCAAAATGTTACATTGATTTAATGAAAAGGTGTTGGGATTCAAATCCAAGTAATAGCCAAATGTAACTGAAATACTTGAATTATTTACATTATTTTATGATTTATACTTCTATAAATTTCATGAAAATTATGAAAAACAATTTGAAGAGCAATTTGAAGAAGCAGAAAAATACCGTCAAAAAAACCTTTTATCTATTGAACATAATCAACAAACTACTCATTCACAAGCTGTTTATACATCTCGGTTACTTAATCCTTTTACAGAGAAACTTCCGAAATATGATAACATTAACAATAATACAGTAGAAATAATAGACTTTACAAAGTAAGTTTTATTAAAATTTTATATTTGACGAAAATACATTTCTATTCTATTTATTAATTTGAAATAATTTTTCTGCAGTTTAAAAATTGAAAATAAAAAATGAAGATGTTAAGAAGTGAGAAGTATGAAATGAAACTTGACAAAATTGGTTAGATTAGGAGAGTTGTTTGTAAATTATTAAAATAGCTTATTGAGTTATTTTGAAAAAAAGTGTTAACATTTATTTTTTATTATATATATATATTTACTTGATGTTCAACACTGATTTATATAGATAAATCAATCAGTTTGTAATTGAACAATCAAACCAATTTGTAATTTATTATGAATAAAATTGAAAATTTTTTTTTACAAAGTTCTTTTGTAAAAAATAGAAAATACTTGCGATGAAAATTTTAAATTAATTGAGTCTCAAAGTTACTAATTCACGAATAAAATAACAGATAATTTCTCATAATTGTTTAATTTATATTTTAAAATAATTATAAATAAACGTTAGATAAATAATGTTTCCTACATAATTTTCATTTATTTTTATATTTTGTGAAATAATTGTGTTTTACATTACACGAATTTAATATCTGATAAATGAAATTTAAAAATTTGGATATATTCTATAAATATGACAATTTTAATTGAATGAAGTATAAACTAAAAAATTATAAATATTTTTTTTTTGCAATAATAACAATCATTGTGAACCATAATTATCAGAAATGTACAAACATGAGAAAGTATGAGTAGTATTTGACCACTGATCATTCTAATCCTATACGTATGACTGTAATAAAAACATTGGTAGTCTATTGTTTAAAGTAAAAATTCTTGGCATAAAAATTTAGTATTGATTTTTAAAGCTTCACTAATGGCGAGCTTTAGAAATTCCCAATTGTATTAGTTTCATAATGTTTATGAAAAGGCATGCGAAAGAAGTCAACCTTTTAAAGTTGCTTATACTTATTTCCTGAACTGAAAATTCTAACAATTATTATGAAAATGATAATATAATTAGTCTAAAATATAATAATTTGAGTATTTATGTCTCTCCATTTTTGTTTGTTATATTACATTTCCTATCAAAAATATATTGTTCACATATAATTTATATATTTCTCAATTTTTTTTTTTCTATTTTGCTATTTAAATTAAACTGAATCTCAATTTAGTTTAATTATAGATTATATGTTGCGGCTACATTTTTTATATAAAAAACAAAAAAAAATCATGTCTATTTACGTGACTTTGTAAATAGAAATATTAAAAAAAACTTTAATTTTTTTAAAGTATATAGTCATGGTAATAGGGTACGGTGTAAGAGAAAGCTGCTCTATGTAGTTATTTATTTTTTCAAATGTAAATATTTGTTTACTAAGTATTAATGAAGTACTAAATATAGTTATGTTGCGTAAGATTGTATTACACTTTTTTTTTTGATTACTAATAGTTTATATTAGTAATCATTTTATGATCATTTTATGGATTTTTTTACTACTAATAGTTATTAATAACTTTTTTTATCTAGAGAAGGTACTGGAAAATTTTTAAACTCACTGCATTTAATAATCCTTTTTTTTATCTATTTTAGATTTGAAATTAAAGGATCGTCTTAGGCGCTAAAATATCTGGTAGGTATCATTTCTTTTTTTTTTTTTTTTTATGAATATAAAGATATTTTTATTGATTTTTTATTTATTTTTTTTTGTTGTTCATTAATTTAATAAAAGAAGAAACTATACATTAGAATCTTTCAAGAGATCCTATATTCAAATTTGTTTTAAGTTTATTTATTTATTTTATAATATAATTATTTTTTAAAAAACGAAAAGTACCAACCTTAAATCCCGAATCATCAGCATCGTTAGCACTTTATTAATTAAAATTAAAATAATGGCTATAAAGGCGTTATGTTATATTTTTCTTCAATTTCTCCATAAAGTATCCTTTTAAATAAATAACTCGTTAAACAGCTTTTTAAATAAAATTTGTTGTTGTACAAACTACTTGACCAAATTATGATTAGTTTATTTTAAAACATTAATAGTGAGTTTAAAAATGAAAATCATTCAATGAAAGAAAAAAAAATAGAACAACTTTAATATAAAAAAATAATAACCTTTTTAATTTAAAATTGTGTAAAGTTTAAACAAATAATAAGAAAAAGTTTATTTTACCAAGCTTTTTCGTAAATACAAATCAACCAATAATAAATCTATGTAACATTACACAGGAAATATAAATAAAAAAGCCACTCGTTTCTTGTCTTCGTTTCACATTTTTCATACTTAACATAAATTATGTTGAACGAAAATTATGATAAAACTCAAATTGATGAATTTGTAAATTCTTCAGAAAATAGTAATTCTTCACCAATCTCAAATATTATAAAANATGATTCCTCCTCTTTAACTATGAAATTTATTAAAGAATTATTAAAAGAATTAAATAAATTTCTTTTAAATATGGAAATATGTGATATAAATCGATTAAATGTTTTTATAAATAATTTTTTATTTGAATATGATTTAGATCCTAAAAATGTATTTGAAATTATGACAAGTAATTCTCAAAATATTATTTATTATTCAAGTTTAATTGGATATTTNTATCAACATGGAATTGGATGTGATGTTAATAAAATTAAAGCATTTGANATATTTTCTAAAGCTATTAAAAATATTAAAAAAGGAGAATCAAATCAACTTTCTTTTAATCAAAAAAATGAAACTATCATTTTTTGTAATGATGAAATTAAAAAATTAAACGAATTAATTTTATTATATTTTTATTCTCTATTTCTTTATAAAAATATTATTTTATCTAGAACGTTTAACTACAAATTACATATTAAAAATGCTAAAAAAGGGGATAATGTATCACAATATTATATAGGTGAACGTTATTATTATGGTAAAAATATCACGCGTGATTATAATAAGGCAATTGAATGGTATTCAAAATCATCAGAAGGAGGAAATATTTTAGCAATGAATAGATTGGGCTTTTGTTATAGTTTCGGTCATGGTATTAAAGTAGATTATAAAAAAGCATTTGAATTTTATTTAAAGTCTGCAGAAGGAGGGTTTAAGTATGCACCATATAATGTGGGAAATTGTTATCATGATGGAAGAGGTGTTTTTCAAGATGGAAGTGAAGCTTTTGAATGGTATTTGAGAGCTTCAGAAAAAAATCATGCTTATTGTCAATATTTAGTGGCAAATTATTACAATGATGGAAATTATGTTTCAATAAATGANGAAAAAGGATTTTATTGGAATAGAAAAGCTGCAATAAATGGTATCATTAGGGCTCAATATAAACTAGCAGAAGATTATCTCAACAATTTTATTAATAAGGACGAAAAAAAGGCTTTCAAGTGGTATTTGAAATTAGCAATTAATAATGGATTAAGAACAATTTTACTTGGTTGCAAAATGTTATAGAGATGGTATCGGAATTGATAAAAATTTAAAAGAAGCTACAAAATGGATTAAAAAATATGAAGCATCAAAGCCTTATAAAAAGCCTCTCATTACCATAAATGATTTTTTGAATGGCTCAGATATTAATACTCTTGAAATATCAGAAAATTCTTTTGTTTATTATTGATAATATTATAGTATGATTTGACGTTTATAAATACAATGTATTTTTTAGATTTTATGATTAATTTAAAAATATAAATATAATGGATTCGAAATATTGTGCTGATAGTTTTCAAAATTTTACAAAATAAAATAATTATTTCAAGTATATGATTTATCCAAAACTGATTCATTATATCTTGATTATTTTAAAGCTAAAAATACATTAAATATAATTAGAAAAAAAAATAGATAATACAGCAATTTCTTTTATTTTATGTTATCAATTTTTCGTTATTTAATAATATATTATCATATTATTTAATTCATACCGGTATGGCCCATATCATACATGTATGGAAATAACTATTGTATAAAAAAACCATACATTCTATTATGGAAGGCCGTCCTTGAGATGATTATAATCTCCGACATGATGATTTTTTATGAGTAGAAAAGAAAACTAAAAAAAGTGGGATTATATACTTACAGTAAATATAATTATATACAAAAGTGAAGAGGAAATTCTAATCTAAACCAAACCAGCCAGTTAGTAGAGATTCAACTAACTTTTTGACTTGTTTTTCCTTGCCTGTTATGAGGAAGGTACACTCATATACAGTAGTTAAAAGAGGAGTTTAAAGGAAATTCTAGTTTTTAAAAGGGAATAAAAAATATCGAGTGTGTATAGTACATTATGATTATTGAGATTATTAAATATTTCTTTTTTTATCCTCTTAAAATATTAGGAAGAACAACCATTCTATCAACTGAATTAATCATACATCATTTATAATTTATAATTTGAAATTCACCTGATTGATGGTTATATATTATTTTTTAATTTTCAAACCTTTAATATTCCCATAACAAAAAAATAGGATGACAATTGGTAATTCCAAAAAATATACTTGCATTTGTTTCATTACAAAATTTTTCGGATAAATATAAGGAATCATTACAAAAGATTTTGGATATGTCAGATAATTTGATATATTGTTGTGCTCTATCTAATTAATAATAAAAAATAATTGCATTTATAATATTCATAATAATAATAATAACACAAAAATGTAATAATTATACCACGGTTTTCTAATTAATGCTGGGATTTTTTTTACTGATATTTTTCACAGTAAAATTGAGTTGAGCTTATTTTAGCTTATAATTAGAAATTCTGTGATATACTGTAAATCAGTCATTTTATCCTCAATATCATTATTATCATGGAGTAGTCGTAATAAGAACTATTACATGAATTACCAAATTATAACAATAAATCAATTGGTCCCGAGATAAAAATATAAAAGCTCTTAATGTTGTGTATGTTGGTAAATATCAAAAAAGAAGATGTATGGAAATATGAAATAGTTAATGACTCATAAATAATTTATGTAATTAAAATTGTCAATCACAATATTTGCGTATTGACATGTTAATCAATATTTATTAAATTTACTAATAAATAGAATAAGTATGTACGGTGTATAAAAATTTATTTAAATACAATTAATAGTTTATGAATTTTTTTATACTTCAAGGCTGGACAATATAAGAAGCTTATTGCTAATAGAATTTTGTACTATGATTTTCTCGGCAACTGAAAGCAACTCACGGGTAAACGTAATTTTTATATAAGCACTTCTAAGCCCTCATATAGTTTCAAAGAGGAGAAAATTTCAAGAATGTCTTCATTAACCCATCAACCGAATCAATTGCACACGAAACAACATTATTCGACGCTTTAGCAAAGAAACACCATTATCTGACGAATCAACAGACCCTCTTCATTCTGAGATCATGGCCTACTTCATTAGCCGAGGTTTTCAATCAGGTTATTTCTGGAAAGGGATGATCTTAAAACGAATACGGAACTCGAAGATTTATTGCGCCACGCACGTGATGTGACCGCGATTCTTTCAGTTTTGTATCTACAAACATAAATATTAATAAAGTCTTGCATGCAAAATTTTTTGCATTACTGATAAACTCCCAATAAGTTCAGTAAATAGTGCATGACAAAAGTCATACATCACCCTCAATCAAAGATTTCGGGGTGTTCAGTCAAATATAATTTTTTTTATCTGATTTGCAAACAGGCAATCTTTTATCTTATTTTGAGTAGTGTGAAGAGGATTGGCCAGTTTGCCATTTACATACATTATAGTTGCCATCGAAATTCGTGAATTTTCGCATTACAGCATATGCAATGCCGTAATGTAATATCATTGCTGTAATTGCCGTTATGCAATTAGTGAATTAAATTCATTTAAAATTTTTTAAAAGACTTTATTTTTTCCTCGCTAATCGCTGCAACTGCTTCTTTGTTTTTTTGTTTCTTCTTCTAATTACACCTTTTCTTTTTAGAACTTCGGTTCTTTGTTGCTTGGACTTTGGTGATGATTGATAATAAGTTATTTTTTATTTTATTTCTTTTTATTTGATTTTTTTTGTTTCTTTTTGCTAATTACATATTTTCCTTTAGACGCTTTAGTTCTTAACATCAGCACCAATGATTAAAATGTGGGATTTTTCGTTGCTTTAGGAATTTACGTTACATTTTTCATGAAAAAATTTATTTTATTTATTATTAAAAAATACAAAAGAATGCCTAAAAAAAAACAAAAAAATGAAACAAAGTAAAAAAATCCCAAAAAAAGAAAATGAAATAAAAAATATCTTGCATAAGAAACCAAAAGATCCAAACCGAAGAAAAGCAATCTACAAAGGAGAAATTCTGCCAAAATTGTTCCTAAAAGAAAAAGACAGCCTCTGATAATCTACAAATAGAGACTTGTTTAGACTAAAGAAATGTAAATGGTTTAAAATAACTTTAATGAAAGAAATGAAATAAACTTACGATCGATTTTCAATTTTATATTTTTATTGGCTAATCATATAGGAATTGCATGATTTATACGGTATACGGAATTATGGAATTACGGGGCATATGTTATAGATAAGGGAACTCAAGCTGATATCACTACCTGTGATCATGAGAGTGAAATTAATTGCCGGATCAAAAAAGAACTTAATATTTTATATCAAGCATTACTCAAGTATAATAAAGATACTTTTGACCACCTCATGCAAGACTTGACTAAGGAGCATGAGGAACGGATTAAGGCCAATCAGCGGTTGCGCAGTGAGATTGAGAATATGAAACTGCAAAGTGCGAGAAGCAGAAAAAATTCTTGCATCTATAAATGTACCATAATTTTCTTGGGAATTTCCTAGTATTTTTCTCCCAGGAATCTCAGTCCGCACAAAATTTTTGGCAAATTTTCAATTGCCAGAAACTAACAGAATGTCTGAATTTCCTGGAAGCAACAGACTTCCCAGAAATTTTGGATTTCCAAATTTTTTAAGTCAATAATACAGTTACTTTTGCTAAGACGAACGTGTGATGGTTTTTAGTGAATACTATAAGGATTTGCTTGTACAATTGCCTCCATCCATAAAGAAAATATATTTTGCGCAAGATCCCATTTTGATACAAGATTCCAAATATCAATTTTTTTTTATTTAAAAACATCTCTTTTAATAGGTGAAACTAAAGATTTTTAAGAATAGAAATAAAATCAAAAGTTTTTAATATTTTTTTCTGATGATTTCAACATAAAATCTGAGCAATATTTTTGAGTTTCTAAAAAAGAATTAGAATGAAAACTTGTCGATGAATAAGTTCAAAATGTTATTTCATCTATTCAGTTTTATTTTCAATAAAATACTTTTGTAAATAATCAACTAATTCTTGATCGTCAGCAGCAACTAAAACTTTCAAAATTTCTGAATGTTCTTGCTCATTTAAAGAAATGATACTACCATAAATATATCTATAATATAATTTTTTTTCATTGATAAATAAAATAATTAAGAATAATTAAGCTTACTTCAAAAATTATTTGGAAACTTGATGAGTTAAAGCATTACATCATTCTTTTTATTGAAAGCTAAAATTTGTCATAAAAATAGAGAATTATAACAGAGGATGAATCATATTCACACGAAATATTTTTACATTCGGATCTTTACAAACTTCAGTAGTCATAATATTTACTGTAAATTAAAAAAAAAAAATTTTAAAATTAATAATAACAGTTGACAGTTGATTTCCATATTTGCAATTTAACTTACTATTTTATTAATACTTGTATAATTGAAAATTATAAACAATCAGTTATGAATTTGAATTTATTCTGTCAGGTTGGTGGCACAACGTGATAAGGGTATAATACACTAAACTTTTTGATAGTTTGAAATCGAAAGATATGCAGTAGTCACAAGACATTTAATATCAGTTATTAAAACAAATTAAAGAAGTACTGTAGATGAATTTACAAAAAAGTAGTAATGTATCTTCTACCAGATTAA
>QKYT01000831.1:23315-46371 GCA_003550305.1 Glomus cerebriforme | reverse complement strand
TAAATGGCCGGCCAGGGGCCGGCCATACAATTATGAGTCTAGTTCTATTCATGAAAATTGGATAATTTATTTTATCAAAGGCACCAAACTTTGGTTAGAATTTTTCTTAAAATGAAAAAATATATAAATTAAAATTTTCATATTTTCCTCAAAACAATATGATCTTTTCTTGTAGATTTACATGTGATAAAATATTTAAATATAGAGTTGCGTAAACAAAAAATAAAAATAAAAATAAATAATACAGTAATACATTGATAATCCTTTACCGCAGTTAGTAATAAGAAATTTCATTTATCAATTTTGGATTACCCCGAAATGTTATAATTTAAAATATATAAACTATAGTCCAGTGAGCTTGATTATATAAATCTTTTTCCATTTTTATTTTCTATTTTCTAAGAAGAATATTTATTTATAAACAAATAATTTAGTAACTTTAGACAATGACAATGTTGAAATATATATTTTTTTTCATTTAACATTATTGGCCCTAATTGAGAAAATTAATAAATAGATTGTTTTAATGAAAAAAAACAATCATGAAAAAAGCACGTTCCATAACATTAATTAATTAATTTGGCGTAATTCAATAACACTGAAGGGATTTTTTTTTCGTATTACAAATAATTGACCACAAATACTGCCACATGTTAGGTTTGACAAAGTTGTGTAAAAAACCTGATTTCTTCCACGTTAGGATATGATGTGTTTAAACGTCATTGTACTGTACTTTTGGTTATACCCGTACCAAATATCCTACCACCTTATACTTTGGAATCAAAAAGTCCTGACAATGCTTTTATTCGTGAGATCAATAATGAAAATTTTATGTATACAATTATGTTTAATTAAAAATTGATAATGTCAATGCGCATTTGATATGACATTTCAATTGTCATTTTTCATTTTTTCTTACTATTTTAATTGATGAAATGAATTTTATACAGTAATTTTTATAAAGAGACAGGAAAGACAATTGACTTATCCTAAAAACTATTAATACAAATATTTGAAGTTAATGCTTCTTGAATATAAAATGACAAAGGAGTTGAAGTTCGAGAAGCACCAGGATCAATGATGTTAAATGCAGGCGTTAAATTCCTGTAATTTAACATAATTATTGTGATGCCATATTTTAATATATATATATAAATGGTGTAAAATTTACTCACACCCTACTTGAATCAGTGGAAATTGGATACTTAGTTTTGTGAATTAGATCTTCCCATTTCCTATTTCTATTAAATAATGTACATAAGATAAAAAAATTAAACCGCAATAATAATAAGAAATTTTACTTACTTATTAGTATGACTATTAGTCAGAAAAATAGTCCATAAATTATGAATATCTTGTAAAATAAGTGCCTTATTATTAGGGTTAGTAAGGAATTATCTATTTTATTGTATACAAAGTATGTTATTCCAATGAATGGGTAAAAGTATATATTATATTTTCAATGATATAATCATATGGTATTTGTATTATGTTCATATTTTTAAACAATTTAATATTGGTTTTTATTTATTAATTATTATTCATTTTTAGTAAATATAATAAGTTGATTAAAATTACATAAATTATAAAACTTCTACTAAATAATAAACTAAAAATTAATATAATAACTATTCTGTATGTCTTCCAAAATAATAACTATTTTTATCCCATCGGTATTATGTATACACCGGTGGAATTTTTTATTACTTACTACACTGGTTATAGATTACAAATATAACAAATATAATAAAATTATATTGAAGCAATAATTATTAAAATGCATATTATAAATACAACTTAAATTAATAATGAATATGAAAATGCACATCTTTAACTGTTCCTTTAAATACCTTGCAATGAAGCATAACAGTTATAAATGGATAACTTGCAAAGAAATTCTTCAAGTTCATTACAAGTATCATACTGACTAATATTTTTTGTTAGTTTTGGTTCTTTATTAAATTTGTCAACCATACTAAGCCATTTTGAGGTGCACTTGTCTGTACTCTTTACTCTTGAAAGTTGTTGTAGTTGACGTATTTCTTCGTTGGTGGAATAAAAGACATTATAAAAATTTAAATTTTGTAAAAGGAATGAAAGAGAGTCTGATAGAACATGAAAGAAAAATAAATTCCTGGGAAAAAATAGTTCACCGGTGTATACGTCACACACAATGAGATAAACCTGTTATTCCATATGATAATAGGTTTATTCATGGATTATATGATGATCACATGCGCTTACGCGCATGTGATATTCTATACAACCCGTGAATAACCTAGATATCCTTCACTTCATATGGAATAACAAATATTTATTTACATATCTATTTCCTATTAATCAATTCTTATTTTTTTTGTTATACCAATTTCTTTGTTGTCCTTTATTCCACCCATACACCCAGTTTTTCGTATGATATTATTTACCATATGATTTTGACTATTTGTTTATCATCTATATTTGTTTACTTTGATTTATTATTATTTGAACCCTTTTGTTCATAATTCAAATTTTCCTGTATTCACTTTAACTTTGATATAATCTCTAAAGTTGTAAAATTTCCTCCTGTTCTGAATTTCTTTTATGTTTGTTTCATTAATTTATTATATGTCCTTCCATCAATTCCTTAAAGTTTCAGCTTTGTGACTATACTCCCCCTGGAACCCAAATACTTTAATTTTCCTCTTCTTTTAATTCACATAGCATTCCATTTAAATTTCTACAGTATTGGTTGTAAAGGAATGGTAAAATAGACTTCATCCAANNNANATTTTACAGTAAATTCTTNNGTAATTTTGTNATNCACCATTATGTTATTTGTTTTGTTAATAAAAATGTTTATGTTCTTTTCTCTTGTATCTTTTTCATACCTCTTTCTCTCTGTGTAAGAAAGATCACAAATAAAAGAGAGTACCACCACTACCAGTTAATTTTGTTGACAATAAAAAAATCTGTGTCATATTCACCCTATTATACCATCTTTACACTTTCTCTTCTTCTGACTTAATTTTCTTCGTGAAAATTTTAAAATATCATCTTTTTTTGCCTGAGTAATAAGGCTTTGTTTATGTCTATAAAATGAATCCAATTTTCTCATTAAATCTTCATTTTCTCCAAATCTGGATGGGTATTTGTATTACATGAGCTCATAAATAAAGTAGTTAATAAGTGTATAAGGAAATGNAAAGGGAATTCTANTCTAAACCAAACCAGCCAGATCTGACCAGTCTTTCCTTACCTGATATGAAGAAGACATCTATATACAGTATAAGGAAGAGAAGGGGAAGTTTTAAAGGAATTTAAAAAAAATACCAAACCCGCCAGATAGAAGATAGAAGATAGCTCAACTAACTGACTGGTATTACTGGTTTTCTTGCCTGATAGAGGATGACCTCATATACAGTATAAGGAAGATAATAAGAAGTTTATTAAAGGGAATTGTTGGGAGTAGTTATTAAAAATGATAGAGAGAGAAATAAACTTAGAATAATAATCCATCTTGCTGATAATTTAATATGATAATTAAAAAAATAATATGGAATTTTAGAGGTATTTATATAATTAAAAAGATTAAGAATATAAAAAATGAGTCAAAATTATCAATAATACAATAATAAATTACATTATGTAAAATTCTGATCATTGCTATTTGTTTATATGAAAAGTTTCTATAATTGGTTAATGACTCGTGATTTCTCCCTAATATTCAAAATTTGCAACTATTAAATTGATAAATCATGCATGATCAAAAAAAGTCTAATTGAGTAGTTGAATAGCTAAATATGAAATTGAATTTGCCACATAATATATTAGACTTTTTTTTGATATCAAATGGGACAACCCTATCTGCTATGTCCAAAATTTAACTATATCCCAAACTAAACTATGAAATTAAATATAATCAACAATAGCAAAAATGGATTATATGGTGTATGATGTTATTTTTAAATTCTATTATTATAGTGAATCATTTTTGGCCAGATAATTTAATGGATAATCTGTACTACTTTATAGTCCATTAAATTAACCATCTGATCTTAATGTAAAAATCACTATAAATAAATAAATATCTTTGATTTCCCATTTTTCAACATTTTCATCAATATTGTGATTGTTGGTTATATATTACTGCTTTAATATACAAAAAGTATCTTTACTAACTTTATGAATATATAATATTTTCTGCCTTTCATACTTGTCAAGTATATTTCATTAATTCAACTTTCATTGCGAAAGTCTCATTTTATGTATAAAATCATTTCAATCGTGTTTCATAAGGAAGAGTTTTTTTTAAATATATACATAATAATTCAATTAAATATTACTTTAAAAAGTCTATTATAGGTTATACAATTAATAAAATAAGTTATTTGTAATAATAAATACATTAATGGAAAAAAATTTGTGAACACTTCTATTAAGAAAATCAAATAAATTTATTAAAAGTCTAAATTTTACAGTAAAATTTACGTTAAATAAAAAAAAAATTAAAAATATTTTCGGTTAGTTGATTTCAGACAGGTCAATTTTAAATTTACTAAATTTATTGTGGATATTTATTAGAAGGTTACTTCTCTAAATATTTAAAAACAATTTTTTTACAACTTGGTTATTGTCTGGAGTGAAGCGAAGGATTATATGTGTTTATGCAATCCAGTGTAGTTGATATTATAAATCTTTATTATTATTGATGGTGAACAAACACCAGCATTTTTCATTTTTATGAGGGTGATGTGGGAACAACTCTAAAAATTAAGATGTATCAATTGTATCATACATTCATGCACCTTTTTGGAGAATTGGTAAGTGATTTTTATCTTTTTATCTAACACTATGTACAGTACATATTTAACAACTATTTTATTCATTAAAATGTATATACTGCTGTATGTATTTATATTTTGATAAATGAAAATTTATTATAACATTTTATTTACGAGAATTAATCCTTTAAAAAAATTTTTATTGTGATTATTTTCCGGTGGTGAAAATGATCATCACGCTATAAAAAATTCTAGCATTTTGAGTTAAATAAAAATTATATTAATTAAAATTTGATTATAAATTTGCTTATTGTAAATTTTCTCGTTTAAAGTACTGTAGATACGAACTTTACAACTAGTGATATATCATATATATATACTAATAATTTTAATAATCACTCATCACCAAACATTTACGGCAAATGATATGTCGCACAATAAATTTCATGTGACATCTATAAGCAATAAGCCAATCAAATGCAAGTACTACAAGATTTTATCTCGAGCGCCTGATTTACGCCTTTTTCCATTTTTAAAATTTAAATTTATTGTGGTACATAAAACAGTATAAAATCCGCATTATAAATTAATAATGTGTCAATTTGAACAATTATTTGCACAACTTTAATAATAAAGAAAAAACATGTCCAAATTAAATAGTGATGTTCTTTATTTGATATTCAAAGAATTACAAAATGATAAAAAGTCCCTTTGTTCATGTCTTTCAGTTAATAAAACTTGGTGTGAAATAATTATTCCAATATTATGGAATAATCCTTGGAAATATTTAAAGAACAGAAGCAAGAAATTATCATTATTAAACATAATCGTTTCACATTTATCAAAAAAATCAAGAGATAATTTATTTCAACGTTTTAAGATTTTGACTAATTCATATCAAAGACCTTTATTTAACTATATTAGTTTTTGTAAACATTTAAATTTTAATGAAATTAAAGAAATAATTAATAATATAGATGAAAATTCTGAAATTCTTATTATTAAAAATGAGATAATCAATCTTTTTATTAATGATAATACAAGCTTTACACATCTTTATATACCTCGTCAATTTGATTATCAAATACATCTTATTCCTGGAGCTAAACGCTGCTTTTCAGAACTTCAATTTCTAAGTTGTAATACTAGCATAAATGATACCGTTTTAACTGGATTAATGGAAATATGTAAATCAATTAAAGAATTGGATCTTTCTATTGAAAAGGATAGTAACAATTATAAAATTGTTGAATTAATTGAATCTCAAAAAAAATTATTGAATATTCATGTTCTTGTTAATCGTCAAAAAAGTAATGAACCATTTTGTGAAGCACTTGAAAATTCATTAATTAAACATGCAAATTCTATACAATATTTTAAGACAAATAAACAACCTATTACGAAAATTCTTTTATCTTTTGTAAATTTAAAAAGGTTAGAATTAGATGATAATTTTAATTATATGACATGGAATTATTTAGAAAATTTATCTTTACCTTTCTTACAAAATTTAAAAGCTAGAGGTGTTCCAATCAAGGTTTTAGCAAGTTTAATTGAAAATACAGGTGGATACCTTAATGAAATAAAAATTGAAGGGATACGTCATGATGAGATTAATAATAAAAGAATTATCCAGGCTATATATCAAAATTGTCCAAATCTTAAGTATCTTAAACTATTGTTTATAAATAGTAATATTTTAGAATTAGAAAAATTATTAATCAAATGTCAATATTTAAAAGGATTATACATAATTTTTGAAGATGTCTGGGTTAATTACTATGTTAGAATTAATTGGGATTATTTATTCAAAATTTTAACCAAATCATCTCCAACTAGTTTGTTTAAATTTAAATTTTATTATATTAATGCACCTGAATTAGAAATTTTAAAGTTATTTTTTGATGATTGGAAAGGTAGACATCCAATGTTATTACAAACAATGCTATTAAAAAGGGAGGATTATTATGATTTAATAAAAAAATATATGGCAGAAGGAATAGTTAAAAAATTCAATGATAACTTATATGCTTTTGAAGATTTTGAATGGATTTAATAAAAAATTGATAAATTAATTTTTAGCTCATTATTCTTTATAAATTAGATTTTTTTTATTACTAGATGAATCTTAAGAATTAAAAACTGCAATTGTAACTTAAATATATATATTAATAAATGTTTGAAATTTTTTTTTTTTTGAATTTTGTGAATTTTTCAAAGTTTTTAAGATTTTAATAATTATTTCGATGAATGCAAGTTAAAATAGATATATAAATAAATTCTTCATCTATTTCTTTCATTATTAGTTAATAATAAAGCTAGAAGGGAATAAAGTCTTAATCTTGCATATATTATGGATTATTCCCAAAAGTTCTGGCGTACTCGTTACGCTGTGGCTCAGCTACTGAGTTTTGTCATCCCTGAATTATATGTTGTACGTTTCACATGTCAATGATGTTAGAATGGAGCAAAAATGGTTAAGTATTCGTTGCTTTAAAGATGTCTCAAAATGACATTGATTTTGATTCTGAAGATCCATTAATCAACTGGTAGTCCTACGAAAATTTCCATTAATAATCTTTTCAAAGAATTAGAAGAATTCGGCAAAGAAATTTCATAGAGCTATGAATTAATGGATTAAAAATCGAACTAAATCCTTGTGAATTGATTAACAAATCAACATTAATTTGTATAATAAAATTTCGGAAACGTGCACTAAACATCATGTGTCAAATTGGCGCAGTGTTTCTTTTCCGAATACATCGTGATTAATAATAAAATAGAGACTCTTGATTGGTGTTATTATTATGACAAAATACAGCAAATGATATGAAACTATTGCACAATCTGAATGAATATGACACAATTTACGCCTAAAACTGCAATAATATTATAAAAAATGTTCATAACACTAATAATAGATATTCTTTATTTGATATTTGGGGAATTACAAGAAGATAAAAAGACTCTATATTCATGTCTTTCAGTTAATAACCTTATATGAAATCATTATTCCAATATTTATATGAAAAAATACTTGGGAATATTTGAAGCAAAGTAATGAGAAATTACTAACAAACATAATTCTTTCAACATTTATCAGAGATAATTTAGGTCAATGCTTTAATATTTTGTCCAATTCACTTCAAAAACCTTTGTTTGACTATATTAGTTATTGCAGATATTTAATTTAAATTTCGATAACATTATGCGGATAATTAAATATATAGATAAAAAATATGGAATTCCTACATAATTAATGTTTTTATAAATGAGAATACAAGATTTACACATCTTTATATTCCTTATCAATTTGATTATCAAATACATCTTATCCCTGGAGCTTTTCAGAACTTCAACTCTTTAGTTGTAATACTAGCATAATGATAAGGTTTTAACTGGATTAATGGAAATATACAAATCAATTAAAGAATTAAGTCTTTCTATTGAAAAGGATAGTAACAATTATAAAATTGTTGAATTAATTGAAACTCAAAAAAAATTAACTAATATTCGGTTCATAAATAAGAAATTTTCAAATATAAACAAATCATTTTTTGAAGCATGTGAAAATTCATTGATTAAACGTGCAAATTCTATAGGACAAATAGACACCTATCACAAAGTTTCTTTCATCTCTTGTAAATTTAAAAGGATTAGTTATTTTTTGGATTATGAATTGTAATTATTTAGAGAATTTATTCCTACGATTCTTATGAATTTTAAGAGTTAGAAATGTTCCAATTAAAGATTTAGCAAGTTTAATTGAAAATATATGTGGATTTTTATTGAAATAAAAATCGAAGGGGTACATTATGATGAGATTAATAATAAAAGAATTATCAGACTATATATCAAAATTGCCCAAACCTTGAATTTCTCAAGCTCTTGCTTAGAAATAAGAATTAGAAAAATTATTAATTAATTGTCTATTGGATTATATATTATTATAGATATCGAGAGTAGTTCAAAATCTTGACAAAAACATCACCAACTAGCTTGTTTAAGTTATTTCATTCTAATGTTTGTAATGCACCTGATTTAGAACCTTTAAAATTATTTTTTGATAATTGTAAAGGTAGACATCCAATGTTATTACAGACAAAATTATCATATAAAGATCATTATGATTTAATAAAAAAATATAAGGTAGAAGAAATAGTTAAAAATTTTGATAATCAAATGTACGCTTTTGAAGATTTTGAATGGATCAAAGAAAAAGAAAAGATTAATTAATTTTTTTATTTAGAACATATTATTTTCATATTACAAAGTTTTTTATATTATTACTGAGTGAATCTTAAAATTATGTAAAAATAAATATATAAATTTTAATTGATACTTGGTCAGAACCCAGAAATATATATAAAGGGTCGTGCGTATTTTGAGACAAAAAAACCATGTAAATCTTGACAATTTTTGGTAATGCAAGTCAGACATTATAGTATTTGACTGACATTATCATAACTCCAGCCCTGAAAAAATGCGTACAGCTAATAGTTCGGGTTGCTCAACCTGACCCCATATTTACTTGGTCCTGTCTAGCATCATCATCTCTCCTGGCCAATCAAAAATAATCCAAATAATATGATTTTTATTAATACACTTTTTAGTGAGCAACTTTGACCATAATTTGTTACTTTAATGGGAGGGCAAAACACAAAAAAATTTATGATATATATGACTTTTACTGTTTGATTATTTTATGAATTTAGCTCATGATGTAGATTATGTTAAACGAACTTTTAAAACAATTGAATTATTAAATTTTGTGAACAAGGTAATTTTCAAAATTCAATGTGAGTGGCAATCAGTGGATTCATTGCGCCACTTGAAGTAGCTACCAATCTAATATAAACCATTTATATTTTATGAAGCAAATTACACGACTAAATAAATTTCAAGTTAAATGGATATATTCTTTATTTGACGTTTGAGGAATTGCGAAACTATTAAGAGACCCTTCATCCGTTAATAAAATTATAAAACTCATTCCTTCCAATTTTAGTAAAAGATCTTTGAAATACTTAATTAAAGGGAAAGTATTGCTATTAAACGTAATTATTTCACATTATCAGATCTGAATATTAATTAACAATCTCAATAAAAGTAACTATTATAAAATAATTATTCATGCTATAATTCACTCATAAATGTATGATTAATTAGTATAAAAAATTGAAATATTCAAAACCATATCATAAGAAAAATTTATGTTCTTATTATTTATTGTACATCACCATCTATTCCATCTACAATGTTATCCAACCAACATTATGTGATAAATGACTATTGATCACAGCTGAAAAATCTGCAACAGTATGATTCTAAATTTTAATAGACTAATATGCAATTAAACACAATATTTTATATTCCTTACTTTCTAAACATTCTGCGCTATAGTGTTCAGTTTCAGTATCTGAAAGAGTGAAGATAGTAATTTGATAGTTATATAAAATACAATATCTCATTCAAAATATTGTCGTCTTTGTTGTTGCTTCAAGTTATTTATTACCAAGTGACTAAAAACTCCAGGCATCGATATCCGAATTAAAAACACGTCCATAACAATCTAATGCCATAACCAAGCCATCCTAAAATGATAATATGATTAAATAGATGAATTTTTGTCATGAATTCAATTGATTTTGATATTTTCTGGCACTTTAAATGTAGTATAAATAGTTTGGATAGCATATTAATGTATACCTTTTCTTCTGCATAGAGTCCTGGCAAGAGTAAAATGAATTAATAGTGACGTAGTGAGATAATTCCCCAGGAATAGTTGAATTTTCTGAATTCTTGTACTGTTAATGAAAAATTCATATCCACAAATTTAAATATCAAAATCTACTTTAGTCTTGATTTCGCTATTTTGTTACAACATCAAAGGTTTGCGGAAAGCAGATGTTTCAAACTATTTTCGCTTATATTAAAACGATAAATCGACATAGGTAGATTTAAAAGACAAAAAAAAAAAATTGAAATTTAGAAATCAAAAATATTTATTCTTATATAATATACATTTATATAAGTGAAAATATAACTGGCGTTGTTTCTCAAATTTTAACTTTTTAAAGATAAATTTTTTATCTTGGCTAGGTTTCATTTTTTTTCTTAATTTATTATAGCTGGGTGATGGTTGATCCCACCTTTGGTGCTTAAGTAAAAAAAAAAGCCTTGTGATAATTCTCAAGCATTAGTATGTTTCACTTGAAAAAGTAATAAATACTTACAAAATAATTTATTAATTTATATATTTTATTTATAACTTAATATTGACTTACAATATTTTTTTTTATTTATTATGTATCTTTATCCACCCACATTACAAATATATAATAATATTGACTTACAATAATTTATAACAAAAAAAAAATCAATAAATCAATCAAATAAATAACTAAATCTTCTTTTGAATCCATTCAAAATCTTCAAAAAGATGTAAAGCATAATCAAATTTTTTAACTATTCCTTTATCTTTATATTTTTCTATTAAATCAAAATATTCATAAAAATCCAATTTGATAGTTTGTAATAACATGGGATGTCTACCATTCCAATTATCAAAAAATGATATAAAAGATTCCAATTTAGGTGACTCATCAAAATAAAGTTTAAATTTAAATAAACCATTTGGAGATGATTTAGTTAAAATTTCAAACAAATAATCCCAATCAATCATATGATCACCATCTCTATTTAATTCATCAAACATAGTATTAACAAGAATATATAAACCACTTAAATATTGACAATTGATTAATAATTTTTCTAATTCTAAAATATTAGAATTTCTAAATAATAATTTAAGATACTTGAGATTTGGACAATTTTGATAAATAGCTTGAATAATTCTCTTATTACTAATCACATCATGACTTATATAATCAATTTTTATTTCAACAAGATGACCTCTAGTATTTTCAACTAAACTTGTTAAAACTTCAATTGGAATACCTTTAGCTTTTAAAATTTGTAAAAGAGGTAAAGATAAATTCTCTAAACAATTCCATGCCATATGACGAAAACCATTATCCAATTCTAATCTTTTTAGATTCACAAAAGATGAAAGAATATTTGTGATAGGTTGTATAATTATTGTAAAATATTGAATATTATTTGAATGTTTAATCAATGAATTTTCAAGAATCTTACAAAATGTTTCATCAATTATTGAATGATATTTCGTTAGAAAACGAATATTAAATAATTTTTTAGGGGTCTCAATCAATTTAATAATCTCATAATTATAATATTTACCCTCTACAATAAAAAGTTCCAATTCTTTAATTGATTTACATAATTCTGTTAATCCAGGTAAAATATCATCATTTATAGTACTATAACAACTAAGGAATTGAAGTTCTGAAAAACAATGTTCAGCTTCAGGAATAAGATGTATTTTACGAATAAATTGACGAGGTATATAAAGATGTGTAAATTTTGTTTTTTCATTAATAAAAAGTTTGAATATTTCATTCTCAATGTTTGGAATTAAAGATTTTTTATTTATAATATTAATTATTTTTTCAATTTCATATAATTTTAAATGTCTACAAAAACTAATATAATCAAATAAAGGTTTTTGATATGAATTTTTCAAAAAATCAATTTCTTGACTTAAATTATTTCTTAATTGACTTGATAAATGTGAAATAATTACGTTAATTAATAATTTCTCATTTCCATTCTTTAAATATTTCCAAGGATCTCTCCATAAAACTGGAACAATCATTTCACACCAAGTTTTATTAACTAAAAGACATAATAAAAGTGTCTTTTTATCATCTTGTAATTTTTCAAATATTAAATAAATAATATCATTATTTAATTTTGACATTTTCTTTTTTTTTTAAAAAAAAAAAATTTTTTTTTTTCACGGTAAAAATGATTTACAGTTATTTATATTGATTGTGGCATGTTGTACAGGACCTGCCACAAATAAATCATGTAAATCATGTGATTCATGTGATTTATTTGTGGCCTAGAAAAAATTTCGCTAAATGTCAACACAGGTTAGAGCCTGCGACGGGCCAAGTTCAGAATGTTAATCCGGATTTTCATAATTTCTTAATTCTGGCCAAATCTTCAATTATCGCCATTTAAATGGTGCGATCTTCAACCATGTGACATTATAAAAATTTTTTTGAATTATTGCAAACTTTCCTTAAAATTTATAATAAATACTGCGAATTCCTTTTACAGTTACAAAATATAAACCTTCTATTTACTAAAGTTTAAGTTTTGTAAATATAAGGTAGTTTTTTCCTTTGACGGAATTTACAAAAAGAATTTCTCTAAGTGAATTTTCACGAATTTTCATAATATCTTGTAAACATTTTGTAAAGTATATCATTACGAATTTCTTTTATAATAAAAGAACTGTAAATATTCTAGTTTCTTGATTTATATAGTTTTATGAGCGAAAGTTATAACTTAATTAGTTTAAAAGTATTCTTTATAATTTTATTTGTTTTTTTTTTATTAAAATTTACTAATAAATTATTTTATACATTTTATACATTTATACATATAATTTATGAATAATTTTGGATTTTTCAAATAATAAAAAAATTTTTTGCAATTTTCGGTCTTGGTTACGTGACTAAAATTTAAATTTTAATTGGCTAATATCTTAATATTACACGAAATTCGAAAGTGTTAGTGACGCAAAAGTAATTTGGTTAACAACGGATGGATTTGACGCTATATTTTCCAAGAAGTGGTTAAATAGTTATACTCAAGCTGATGATGTTGATAGCATCAATAGGTTCGTAATATTTGTCAATTTAAAGAAGATCACTTTTGAAAATGGCGATAATTCTAGCCGAAATCAGACTCAACTTTGGCTATGTATTTCTGTATTTTTAAATATAATGAATATCATTTTTATTTTTTTTTTTATAAAATCAATTTAAATAAAATAATAGTTTGTTTTTGATTTAACTTTTAGGAAGTATTAATGTGATTTTTTTTCATTACAAATGAAGCAAAAGTTTTTTATTTTAAAAAAATTCTAACCTATTGTATTTTAAATAACTAACTGCGCAACAGGTTAATTAACAAAAAAAAAATTAATGAAATTTTATTTATTAAAATTATGATCAATCATTAATTTAAAAATCCCGGACCGGGTTTTTAATACAGTATATCAATGCGGGCCATGCCGGACCAATTATAAGATAGAGGTTAATGTAGGCCTCTACCGCAGGAATCATCAGACCATAACAGCATTTAAAATTTTTTAATCGTAATGTAGACATAATCAATATTTGTAAATTTTTAAAAGTAAAAAGTTTGTTCCAAGGATGAAAAGACTATTTTTTCAGTTATTTTTTACGAAAATTTTAAAATTTTAGAATTTTAGAATTTTTATATACGGTGATTTAGGCAAAATAGTGCTACGTCAAACATATCCCAAATTTTTTTTTTTTATTGTTTTTTTTTTTTGCTGTTTGCATTGTAAACCACAATATATTAATCTAATATAGTGGCTCTAGTATAAAAATAAACTACCTTTATTTAGTTTAATATGATATAATACAAAAGGCATAGTGGCATACTATCATTATAACACACAAGTGAAAATACTGTATTTAAACAAATGAAAATTGATTATAGTTATCATGTTTTAAAGTTTGGAGTTTACAGACTAAATATTAACTCACTTTATACATTTATGTCCAAACAAAAGAGCTCATTACTTTCATTTCTCGATTTATTATGTCATTTGGCACTGATCATTACGTAGTAACGGGTAAAATAACAATGTCATGGTATACAATGGATACAATAAGGAAATCTATAATACTTATTAATCATTATTCTATTTCCTCATTTGATCCTCATTTGTTTGGCGTATTTTTAAGGTTTTTTTTTTTTTGATGCCAAGCGACGATCTTCAAATGTACAGTACGTGGCGCAGTGAATCTCGTTATATAAATCAAAACTTGTTTTACGTTAAAAAATTTAAATTTATAGGATTCTCCTAAAATTGGTACAATTATTTTATTTTTTTTTATTTTCCAACTATAAGAACATTTAGAAACAAATCTGTTTTGAGATCCTACATTGATAAAATTTATCAATTTCATGTGCAATAATTCGGTCAATAACAAGACGGATAAGACAAACGATCAGATTAAATATTTAGATATTTGAAAAAAGAACCATTTTCCCGTTTTTATATACATATAATATCTATTTATGTCCTTGGACACCTTTAAAAGTAAAGTTCTTTCGAATTCAAATGAGGAAAGTGTTGAAGTCAATCAAAGGCTTTTGATTGATAAAATTTTGGCTCGGTAAATCTCTTTTTGAATTATTAACTTTTGCATTATGAAGATTTTATATTTCTTAACTAAAGAGATCCTTTTTAATTTTTAATTTTAGATACTCTTCTGAATTTGTTATATATCGGGAATTGATACAGAATTCTGGTAAAACTTTTTATTTTTTTTATCATTTCTTGCACTTGATCTATAATGTGAAACTGAAATTGTTTATATACAAAATAAAGATGATGCGAAATCATCAAGTATTCAAATTATATTTGAAACTGCAAAAACAACTTCTACAAATACTTCAAATAATAAAAAGATGAAAAACATAGTTATACGAAATCTATTAAATCCGATCAGAGGAAACATCACGGATAAAAAGATGAATGAGATTAAATTGAAAGATAAAGTTACACGAATTATATTCAAAAACAATGGTTTTCCTTTTAGACTTGAGGATTGGAATCGATTAAAAAAAATTGCTGAAGGAAATCCTGATGAACAAAAAGTTAAATTTTATCCTCTTATATCATTTTCAAATTATATTGTTTTAATAATTAACTTCCTTTCTTTAATGTGAACAGATAGGGGCTTTTGGTGTAGGCTTTTATTCATTGTTTTCAGTTTGTGAAGAACCATTGTAAGTTATAATAAAAACTTATTATTATTATATTATTAAAATCAATTATTAAATTGATTATTTCATTTGATAATAGTGTTACTTCCGGTGGTCAAGGGATGGCCTTTTTTTGGCGTGGAAATCAATTATTTACAAAACAGGGACCAACCGGTGATAAAGACAAAGTTTGGACGACGTTTTTGATGGACGCGAGAGAACCTTTAGAGGCAAATAACTTAACTGTTTAAATTGTATCGTATATATTTGATTAACATTTGAAATACTAATTGTTTTTTTTTAAATTTTTACGTTAATTAGTTTCCAAATATTGAAAAGTTCGCACAGTTCTTAGCCAATTCGTTGGTAGGCTTATTTTAAACCTTCTTATATTTATATATATATCAGTAATATATATTTTTTTAAATAATATTAATAGGGATTTACAGAAAATCTTCGAGAAGTATCAGTATATTTTAATAATACATTAGTGATACAACTTTCAAAAAAAATGCAAGAACCGAAATCGATGAACATTGCAAATGAGATCAATAAAAATTCTCCTCAAAAAATTTTTAAGCTTATTTCAGTTGACGTTAGAAATATTCAATTAGATGTTAAAAGATTAATTATTCCAACAGATATGGATGAAAAAATATGGCGTTCATTACCAATTACTAAATTCTATACGGAAAAAGCATCTATACTTCTTAGAATTGCCTATGGAAATTTGAATGTTAAAGTTAGTAATGAATTTTCTGCAGAAATGGAACGAATTACTAAAAAGAAACCGCCAAGTAAAACAACAATTCAAATGATTTTTACTGGATTTGATGAACATGAAAATTATAATAAAAATGTTTCTACAGTCTTTAAAAATTTACTTCCATACCCAGAACAAGGAAGAGTATATATTGGATTTTCAACTCATCAAACCACTGGATGTTGTTCTCACTTAGCAGCTCGTGTAATTCCTACTGTAAGTACATAATATGTCAAGTTAACATGTATATACAGTATATTAACGTATTAAAATTTATACTATTCAGGTGGAACGAGAATCAATTGATTTGGCGGAAAAAACTTTGACCATATACAACGGTGAAATGTTACGTATGGCGGGAACATTATGTAGAATTTTATACGATGAAGAATTGGCTCACATAGCACATGCTTTTAATAAAATGATTAGTAATATTAATGTGGATGAAGAAACCACAAAGTCTCTTCGTGAATGTGTTAATAGACGAGCAACGCATGCTTTAACATACTTTACATTTATGAAAAGTACACCAAATGAAAAAGTCAGTAGTATATCAGAATCACAATTTTTTAATTGTTCAAAAATAAAATTGTCGATTTTGTCAACAAATGGTGTCCTTCCTATATCTAGTGTTCGCATTCCTGATTCGAAAATGAAGGGATTCATAAAAACAGTTCCAATAATCCCAAATATCATGTTTAAACAATGTAATAAATTTTTTATGAAAGCAAAGGATTCATTGGAACTTATAGATGAGTTGACATTTAAAGATGTTATACATGAATTAAAAAGTCGAACACTTTCTGAAGATGAAATGGTTGAACTTTTAAAATGGTGGATCTCTTATAGGTCAAATGAAAATAATATTAATTCATCAGCAGAACTTAAACAGTTCATGCAACTTGCACGTATTAACGGTGGTTCTCGATCTTTAAATACAATTCGCTATTATTTGAATCCAGGCATAATTCCACCAAATATGGACTTTCCGGATGAAGTGTTACCACATACCATTTCCAAAAATTTGAAAAATCAAGACCTTGAAAAATGGCTTAATTGGACGGAATTAACTTTAGTAAATTGGTCAAAATTTATTGTCAACAAACCTGATTTAGAAGTCGACCTTACATTTGCTGAGAAAGTTCATTGTATTATAGCAAAAAGTTTAAATAATACATCGCAAAGTGATAGAGAAACAATTCGTAAATTCTTTGTTCAAAAAAAATGTATACCAACTAAATTTGGAATGAAATTTCCCGGTGAAGCATATTTTCAAAATGTTAATCTATTTTCCGATTTGCCAACGATTCAATTTAAAAAACCTTCAAGTGTTCAGAATTTAATGGAACTTTTGGGTGTTCGAAAGGTAAATAACAATATAATACTTTTTTTTTAAAAAAATATTATAACATTAATTAACTCAACTGTT
Organism: Glomus cerebriforme; assembly: GCA_003550305.1. Classification (NCBI taxonomy): domain Eukaryota; kingdom Fungi; phylum Glomeromycota; class Glomeromycetes; order Glomerales; family Glomeraceae; genus Glomus; species Glomus cerebriforme. The sequence continues at coordinate 28,517 of QKYT01000831.1, read as the reverse complement.
GATTTCTAAATTTATCTATAGATTGTTGAATTACAACTCATTTTTGATCGTCTTGTTAATCAAGGAAATTGGGATCATATGCAACTTGTAAAATATCTTGCTACAAGATTGACTGATCTTAAAACAAATGAAATAAATATATTAAAAAACAAACCTATCTGGCCTGAAGAAAATTTGGCTCATTTAAATTCCAATAAGAATGAATCCAAAGAAATAAAACCAACACCAATAACTCAGCGTTACATTGCCAGATATTTGTATGCACCTTTACCATTACATCGTGAATTTGGTTTACCTGTAATTGATTGGAAAGGAAGATGGACTCGTAACACACAAGAAGGTATATTCATCATTTATACTATTGATTGAGTTTAATATATAGCTAAAAATTTTAAAAAATTTATAGGAAAATTTTTAATCGATTTGGGTTTACAAGAATATCCTACACTTCAAAAAATTCTAGAACTGACAGCACCTCCGACTGATCCCAAAATTCGGGATAAAGCTTTCAAATATTTAATTGATAATTTTAAAGAAAGGTATTCTGAAAGTTATAAATCTGCCGAAATAAATATAGCATTTTTGCCTTGCTCAAATTCAAATATTTATGCAAAGCCTTCAGAATGCTTCATTAATCCTGAATGTATGACGATGAAATTTCAAACTATACGTCAAGATTTAATATTTTATGCGGAACAATTTGGTGTTCGTCAAAATCCTAGTCATGAAAAACTTTTAAAGAGATTAATTGAAGATCCACCACAAAATGAGTATAGTGCAAAGAAAATTTTTGAATATTTGGCAACACAACAAGGAGATTTTATCCATTCTGATTGGAAGATTCTTGCCGGTCTTAAATTTATTCCAATTAGAGATAAATTTCGATCCGATGTAATTATCCATACTAATCCATATAGTTGTTTCTTTAAATATCGAGAAAGAAGGTATACATACTATATTATTATTTTTCAAGTTGCTTTTTTAATGAGTAATTCAACTTTTTAATACGTATTTATATATAATTTTTAGTAGTTTAAATGATTTCTTTTCATATATTGATTTTGGTGATAAAGCTAATATATTCCTACAGAGTTGTGGCGTTAAAAATGAACCATCATCGATAGAATTTGCTGAATTATTAGTTAAATCATCATATGAATTATGGAACTCAAATTACTCATTTGATATCAAAATAATTAATTATTTAAATATTTTGAGGAGGATTGCCATTGATTTTGAAATTATAGCAAGCAAAAAATCAAGTTTAATTGTTGAAATGAAGAGAAAACCAATTTTATTGGCTATACGAAAGAATAATGACTGTGGTAAAAGGACAAATACTTATCATTTGAAGTCGGCAAAAGAAATTTTATGAATGATGATCAAACATATCAAAAAATCTTTAACGCATTGATCACTCCAGAAGAAGAACCATTAGAATATTTATATATGGTATGTCACTTATCATTTTTTAATGTTCTGCTATAGTAAACATAATATTGTCTCAACAAAATACAATTTTTTTAGAATTATGTAATTTTAGAAATTGGGATGTAGATCATTATGTGCATCTGTAAACGAAACTGCCATTCCAAAAGGTGTAATGAAAATTACTAATAATTCTCGAATATTACAAAGTAAAATCAGAGAAAGAGCAAATTTATTCTATCATGAATTTCCTAAAGATAAAATTAAAAGAGATGTAGAGTGGCTTAAAAAGTTAGAAGTTAGAGAAATTGATCATATAGAAACGATTTATAAATTAGATAATATTACCAAGGTTGAAAACGACTACACTACTGCTAGTATCCTTCAAAATAAACAGATGAATTCATGGATTTTATATGTGATACCTGATCCAGATATGCTTGATATCTCACAATGTATAGGAAAGAATATTTATAATTCACCTAAATGGTTAGAATATTCTTATTTTAATACGATTCTAATTACATCTTTAGCAAGTTTGGAACGTAAAGGATACCCAATTGATCGCGCACTACAATATAAGACAGAAAATGTTGCTAGTGAATATGTTCAAGCTTCTTCTGTAAAAGTACCCGTTACTATATCTTCTCAAACTACTCAAAATTTACGAAATTCTTTACGAGATGCTATAAAAGCTTGTCATTCTAACTCTGGAAATCTTATCGATAGTCAAGGCAGTGTTGCAATTATTAATGAAAGTCAATCAAGTTACTGTGATATTATACCAGGTATGAAAATAAAAATTTCTACTTTCAGATATTCCATTCTTATTGATTTATTTTAAATTTTTAGGGCATTTATTATATTATGTTGGAACTAGACAAGAGGTTGAACTTTATGATCCGAATGGGTTTAGCCAATCAGAAATCTTGTCTCAATTAAATACTGAACCATTAAACCGATTTATAAGTATATTAAAAGATATTGCAAAAATTTTTGAACTCACACCACAAGCCATTCATATATTTTATGATAATTATTCAAATTCGGTTGCATTCAATCGTGATAGAGCATTATTTTTTAATTTAAAATTTTATATTGGATTACATGATAAAGATTGTAAAATCAAACCTACAAGTGATGCCATGATCTATTGGTTTATGACATTTTGTCATGAATTGGCGCATAATTTGGTTCCATCTCATAGTTCAGAACATGAAGTAAGTGTAATAATAATTTTTTTTTAATATAATGGCGATTTCATAAATCTAATTATACCTTTTTATTTTTTATCAAATAGTATTATTTATCGTCATTTGCAGAAATTTACATGTCAGGTTTTTTAGAAGTAATGAAAAAACATGGAATTTCGTAATGTATAAAGTTATTTTTACTTATTTTATTTTGTCATTAATATAATTTTTTTGTATTAAATTGAGAGTCGGTATAATGTATTTTTCACCATCATATAAAATATATCTTTAATTTTACAAACATCATAATGTAAGATTTTACGTACCATATTCTCTTGGAATATTTAAAGCTGCCATATATGACATATAAGGTTAAAATAAATCATCCAAGAGAGCTAAATTATAATGAATTCGCATTTTAATAAATATTGTGCATTGTTTTACAAATATTTATTTAAATTTACTTTATTGACAAAAAAAATATTTATCTAAATTTAACTATATATAATCTTCCATTCTAACTATATTTGTAAACCTGAAAAATTTATTATTATATGTATTCATCCTCCTTATATTTATCAGCTATCTATCAAAATCTTCTACACAATTTAAACCTAACTTTTCTTACTTCTCTTTCACCTTTATTTTTTGATTTTTTGAATAGAGTTAATTAAATAAAAATTAGAACTTGACAATATTATTTGTGACAAATGAAATTCATTTGATAAAACAGCAGAAAGACATGTTTGTAAAGAAGAAATTTGCAAAAAGAAAATGTCATAAAATCCTGCTTGAACAAGCTGTTCACTGTAATCCATATTAAAAGATATCATAACCTATTACATCCGAGTGGGTTTCTTTATTCTGCATTTTGTCCAATCCCTAAATTATTGTTACCACTGATTTATGTATTACTGCAGGGTGATAACAGAAATAAAATACAAGATTTTAACAAATAGAATGATAGATAGCGAAATAGAATACTATAGGATAGTTAATATTGATGTATAACACTATGTAATAATAAATATATCAATAAATAAGTATATATATAAAATAGAACAGAATTCAATAAAATCAAACAATAAAATTAAAAATGTATAAATTGGGCAGGGATCAACATGTTTATTATATAATCAAAAGAAATACAACGAAATAATACTGCCTCTTTCGGCGCTCTGTATTATCAGTTTATTCCTAAGACTATCCAAAAACTATTTTTCACACTCTCTTTTTCTTCTTTAGCCTCCCAACCTTCCTTTTATATATTGCTCAAAATCCTGGGCAGATTCGTCCTTTGGACGTTTTAGCCACAAGTGTCCAGGTACGATTCGTCTAGTGGACGATTCGTCCATCATCCTAAGCCACAAGCCATACGATCATCCTGAATCCCGCTATACCAAATAAACTATATAAAAATAAACTATATAAAATAAACTAAAAATAAAAATAAACTAAAAAAATAAACTAAACAAAAAATAAATAAAAATAAATTGAACTAATAAAATAAAAGTAATAAAATTTATACAAAATTTTTGTAGAGTTTAAAATTTTTTTTTGCTTTTAATTTTTTGGCAATTTTTATCACATAAATATTAACAAATGACATTAAATGTAATAAATTATATGACTCAACAGCATAGTAGTAAATGATTTAAAAATGACTATTCACAATTGGATTATTTGGATATGAATTTAAATGTACATCAGCAGTGGGAATAAGAAAGTTTACTGAACCAGAAAATTTGGCTGTATTCATGTTTAAATTAAATTGTGAAAGAATTACATATTGTAAAATTATAATTAAATACTATTGAATATATATATATATATTGATTGAGATGCTGAAAATTATATTTAGTTATATAAAAAAAAATTAAAGGAAGCAAGACGAGAGATATATTTATACCTTTAATAACAGAACTAAATTTAAATAGCTTGTTCTTGTTATTATCCTAATCACCTTACTGTAAATAATAATTTTGTATCATTTAGTATTTTTAGCAAATATCACATCTTATAAAGCTGATTTTGTAAATAAACAAGAGATACATTTAAAAATATTGAAAAACCCGGTAGTATTTATATAAAAATGAGTCAAAACATAAGAAATTTGCATTATATAACTCATCAAGCTTAATTTATGTAAATGTAAAGAATTGTTTCTCAAGAATTGATTCTACTATGTTGTTTTGATTTTTCAGAATCGATTCCAATCCAAGATATTTTAATATTATTTGGAAATAATAAATGAAAATCGTCACTATTTTGGTACGACTTTATTACTTCACATTGTTAAATCAGTATAAAATCATTTACTGTAAAAACAACTGTAATACATGAATATCATTTTCTAGCTGCTAATTCTAATTCACACTCACTTCTGAAGATTAGTTAATTCCATTATACGAATTTTAACTTCTCATTCCCTTAAAGCAATTTCCCATTTTTCTAGGGCCAGATCTCTTTAAGTCATTAAAATTTAAAGTATTTTCCTTATTATCCTCATTATTAATTGTAATAACTTTTGTGCACGTTTACGCTTGATAGGAATAATATTTGATTTTTTAATTTGTGTATT